>PVJC01028874.1:8926-22384 GCA_004026665.1 Murina feae | reverse complement strand
ATAAGTCCTGCTCACCCTGCCGCCTGCACTGTACCTGCCTCCACAGTTCTGCTGCCGGCCTCCATCTTGGCTGAGTTAATTTGCATACAGCCACTCTGATTGGCTGGTGGGTGTGGCTTAGGCATCCGTTAGAAATGGTCAATTTCAACATTACACTTTTATTAGAGTAGATAATTGTGGGTTATTTTTGTAGTTTAGTCTATCTTCCTATTTAATTATTAGGTCTAATTGGCTGGGGAGTGTATTTTGCACAGGAACTTATGCATGCTAAATAACAAACATTTTTATTAGTTAAATGAAGGAAATTAACTCACTATATTTAAATCTATTTTAGAGGAAGTATGCTTTACGAATACTTATTTGCAACTTCTATAGTATCTGGCATACATTAGTTCTCTCTATATACTAGTATTTATGGAATTAAATTTTAAATTAAAATGTCAAAAAATAAAATATTACCTACCTTCTCCTGAAATAGAAATTCCATATCCTGCGTACTTACTCTTCTTTGTAATTATCAAACAGGCATCTAAACACTTTCTATCGCCCTAACTGGTTTGGCTCAGTGTATAGCGCGTAGGCCTGCAGACTCAAGGGTCCCAGGCTCAATTCCAGTCAAGGGTATGTACCTTGGTTGGGAGCACATTCCCAGTGGGGAGTGTGCAGGAGGCAGCTGATGGATGTTTCTCTCTCATCAATGTTTCTAATTCTCTATCCCTCTCCCTTCCTCTCTGTGAAAAACCAATAAAATATATTTAAAATAAATAAATAAAAACATTGTGTCACTTTAACTACTTAGCCAAGTGAAAAGGTTTATCTTTAATATATATATATATATATATATATATATATATATATATATATATATATAATTTCAAAGAGGAAGAGAGAAAAGAGAGATAAAAGCATCAATGAGGAGAGAGAATCATTGATTGGCTGCCTCCTGCATGTCCCCTCCTGGGGATCATGACCCAGCTTGTAACTGGGGCATATGCATGACTGGGAATCAAAATGTGACCTTCTGGTTCATAGATCAATGTTCCACTGAACCACACGGGCTTAGTGAAAAGGTTTATCTTACTACTCTGTTTTCCTTAGTCAGCCTGAGATTTCACAACAAAATACCATAAATTAGAGAGTTAAACAACAAAAACTTCTCTCAGTTTGGAGCTGGAGGTCTAACATCAGGATAACAGCATGGTTGAGCTCTGGCTTGCAGATAGATGGCTGCCTTCTCACTGCATACTTACATAGTGGAAAGAGAGAGGGAGGGGAGAGAGAAAGAGAGAGTCTCTTACACAATTTATTTTTATAAAGGGACAAATCACCTGATAAGGACCCCACTCTCATGTCTCATCTAAACGGAATGTTCTCTGAAGACCCATCTTCAAGTAACATCACACTCAGGTTTCTATCTATAAATGCTGGGAAACAATTCAGTCCACAGAACTTACCTTTGGCCTGGATATACAAGTTCTAAGAAAGTCAATCAAAAGATCAAAGGGTCTATGAGTGTATCATAAGACATTCAATGGTATCTGTGTTTCTAATAACCGGGTTAGAATTCCATTCTAGAAATTCAAAAGAGACATTCTGCCTGTAGCAATCTACCAGTATTCATATTGTTACTACTTATGCACTTAATTATTTCAGGTCTGGACATAGCGCAGTTAAAATCTCCCGGGGATGGTGTAGCTTTATCTCTGTTATATCGCAGAGAATCATTGGAGCTTTGCACTATCTCACAGCTATTCCCAGATCCAAGCATATTTGTAAGGATTCCACACTTGCAGATCTATGTGTTTCTTATATTCTGTCAGCAACAATGATTCCAATAAACACAGTTGTTAAATACTAAGTTACGGGAGATATGCAATAGGGTGAGCCCTGTCCTTCTGGAAGTCTGTGGGGAGTCAGATACTTCACATAGGAATGCAGAGATATAAATAGGAACATCAGCACAATAGGAGCAGAGACAGGAACAAATAAGTCAGCCTGTGAGGTAGTTAATGAGGGAAGTTTCCTCATGCAAATGATGGCTGAGTTCAGGTGACCTTTCTTTGAAATATCAACTCTACTTCTAAAATGTATCCTAAGGAGATACACACATATGAAAAAATATATGTCTAAGTAGTTTCTTTACCATCTTTTAACAAAAACTTTGGGACCAACCAAAATGTTCATTAGTATAATAGAATTTAAGTAAATTATTTGCTTACATATCTTGCATAATATGCAGTTATTAAAAGTGATAATATAAGACTATATTAATTATAAAGCAATTGCTAATTTATAGGATATGGTTGGGGAAAAGCAGATCACAGAATAAATGTGAGATGCTGTTTATAAGAAATTGAATAACAATAAAATGCCTACCTGTGATTGCTTTTTACTTCTCTTTTGTTGTATTTTCATGGTTTAGGTTTTATTCAATTCCCCCAATCCAAAAGAGCTATTTGAAATGTATAAGAATAGCACATCTCTTAGAAAATACACTTATAGTATTATCTAACTCATTTTTGGTAACCAGAAGTAGTACTTTAAAGACTTTTTAAATCATTTTTAATTATTGCAGGTAAATTCAATGAAGAAAACCTTTCAAAAATATTTTAATATCTGTTAATTTATGTGTAAAAATTATACTTATAATTCTGTAAACACAGAATTTCATTGCCAACACTGCCATAATAGGAATTAACCTTGCCAAAATGAGCTATAATATTGGATATTTAAATAATTAAAAAAAAACAAATTCTAGTATTTTTACTGAGTAAATGAGTAATTTGACTTTCTCATATTTAAAATTTTTACTTAATTTTTAAAATATTAATATCATTCATATCTATTTTAATCTTCCACATCATTTTTCAGTTGTAAAATGTCATGCAAATGAACATATCATTAAAAAGTTAATAGTTAATAGATCATAGTATAATAGTACTTTAGAAATCACTCCATTAGTGTTAAAATAACTAGTATTAAAATGTCCTGAAATTTACCCTTGCGAGGTGCTCAGGTGGTTGAAGCATCATCCTATGCACCAAAATGTCAGGGCACATATGTAGGTTTTAGATCCCAGGTTTGGGCTAGTATGAGAGGCAACCAATCAGTGTTTCTTAAATCCTTCTGTCTTCTCTCTCTCTCCCTCTCTCTCTCTCTCTCTCTCTCTCTTCCTCTCCCTCTAAAAATCAACAAACTTATCTTTGGGTGAGGATAAAAACAAATATCTTGCAATTCACTTTGTAGTAAATTTTATCAAAGAACATTTAAGGCAAATATAAATTTAAAATGTAACTATACTATAAGCATTAGGATTTCTATCAATTAAGACATATAATTTAAAACTTATATATAGTTGAGTTAAAGTTGAAATAGGATATTCCTTTTATACTAAGAAATATCCAATTTTATCACTTTTTAATCTTCTTATTAGTTTTCCACAAACCGTATTATCCTCATTTACAAATAGGAAACAAGTTGTAAGAGATAGTCATCTAATTCTTCGCTTTATGTATAAAATAAAATTTTTTCCTATTCTGCTAGATTTGGGACTGTGATATAAAATACCAACAAGATTAATTTTCTCTTCTCAAGAGATTCAATTTCTCTTTAAATTGCTTTATATCTTGTGCTACACCTCGGGTCACCTGGCTAATATCTAATTGTTCTTTTAGTTTCATCTCCAGCATTACTTTTTTTTTTTCATTTTTATATATATACTAGGGGCCCGGTGCACAAAAATTTGTGCACTTGGGAGGTCACTCAGCCCAGCCTGTGCTCTCTCAGTCTGGGACCCCTTGGGGGATGTCCACCTGCTGGCGTGCCTGGCCAGCCTCAGTGAGGGGCTGATGGCTGTTTGCAGGCTGGCCAAGCCCCCCAGTGGGGACCCTCACCCCATTGGGGTGTGGCCAGCCTGAGTGATGGGCTGAGGGTCGTTTTCAGGCTTTCAGGCTGCCCACAGCTCCCATTGACCCAATGTCCCAGCAAGGCTGGCTGGAAGCAGGTTTCTGGGATTTATTTATCTTCTATAATTGATACCATTTCTTTAAGCTGAGGCCTAGGCAGGTAACGAAGCCTCCTGTTGGCTTCAGCTCCAAGTCTTCTATAATTGAAAGAATGTTGCCTTAGCAGACTCTAGGCAGGCAGTTTCCTCCATTGCTGGTGCAAGGGAAGCCTGCTGTTTGCTTCAGCTCCGAGGCTTCTATAATTGCAACAATGTTGCAACTATGTTGTTACCTTGAGCACCGAGAAGCCCAGGCAGCCTAGGCAGACAGCTTACTCGTGGTGTAACAGAAGCCGCCTGTTTACTCCAGCTCTGTGACTGCCGGCCCCCATCTTGGCTGGGTTAATTTGCATACAGTTGCTCTGATTGGTTGGTGGGCATGGCTTAGGCATCTCATAGAAACAGTCAATTTCAATATTACTCTTTTATTAGATTAGATATTTTATTAATTTTTTACAAAGAGAAAGGGAGAGGGATAGAGAGTTAGAAACATAGATGAAAGAGAAACATCGATCAGCTGCCTCCTGCACATCCCCCACTGGGGATGTGCCCACAACCAAGGTACATACCTTGACTGGAATAGAATCCGGGACCCTTCAGTCCGCAGGCTGACACTCTATCCACTGAGCCAAACCGGTCAGGGCTACAGCATTACTTTTTGTTTAAAGTGTTTGTTGATGTTCTTCTCTCCCTCCACATATCAGAACTCCATGTGCAGAAAACATCATTGGCCTACATCTTCTATAATAATTATTTCTATTTTATGTTGCCCCATTTTACTCTACATATCCATTTGGCATTTGCGGTACCTAAAAGGGTGTTTGAAATAAT
The DNA here is from genome assembly GCA_004026665.1 of Murina feae. Taxonomy (NCBI): domain Eukaryota; kingdom Metazoa; phylum Chordata; class Mammalia; order Chiroptera; family Vespertilionidae; genus Murina; species Murina feae. The sequence continues at coordinate 17,550 of PVJC01028874.1, read as the reverse complement.
ATAAAGTTAATATTTTCTAAGACGTATTCTCCTTATTTTTTAAAAAGTGTTGCACATTATTACAAATTCTAGAGGCATGCATTCTCATTTTACTTCCTAACTTCTCATTTTTTAAAAACCCCTTTGCTTAACACAACATGAATGTCAAATTTTTAGCAGTCCAATCCTCAAAGTATCTTTAGAAGGTAGACACAGGAGGTTATCAACTAATATCAGTAACTATTTACTTTTTTCTCTCTTCAATTTTATTCTAAGAATTTTGAAAATATAAGAACAAGAAAAACAAGTACTGATATTATAATTTCCCATTACTATCTACTATTCCCAGAATTATCTACTATTAATATTTTGTCATTTTCCCCATCTTTTTCCTGTGTATATATTTATATTGCATTGATGGTATATGAATGGATATGCCCTTAAAATGTATAAGATTACTCAAGAAACTAAATTATATCATGATCATTTTTAAATATTCATACTTATTCAGCAATGTCAATAGGTCTTACTTAGTTTTATTTTGTGCATTGATTTTATATTTTTAGTTTTACCTAAATGGTATTATGAGCAATATTTTTGCTTTTTGTAATTTCCCAGAGTCTTTAATATTATTAAATACTAGGGGCCCAGTGCATGAAATTCGTGCATGGGGGGGGGAGGTTCCTAAGCCCAGCCTTCCCCCTCTCACATATTGGGAGCCCTCAGGGTGTGTCCTACTGATGGGTTAGGCCCATTCCCTTATCCCCCTGGGTAGTGGGCCTAAGCTGAAGTCTGGCCTCCCTTCGTGGGAGGTGACCAGGCTAATCAGGGGAAGCCACCAACCCCATCACTCCTCTGCTACAGCCACTGCCAGTCACCTCAGCCACCAAGGTGTTTTCATCAACATGGACTCCAGTCCCTTCACCATGAAGAAACAAAACTTTCTTTAGGCATTTTCAGGATGTATCTTTCATAGGATATGATATTTCTTTCTTTCTTTTTTTTTATCCTCACCTGAGGACATATTTCCATTGATTTTTAAAGAATATGGAAGAGAAGGGAAAGACAGAGAGAAACATCAAAGTGAGAAGAACACTCTGGCACCTGGGACCCAGGCTTCCCTCCTCTGACCATCGGCAGGCACTCACAACATGGGCCAGCTTCCCCCAGGCCACTTGCAGGCACCTGGGACCCTGGCCAGCTTGCCCTGGGTTGCTGGCAAGCACCCAGGACCCAGGCTGGCTTCCCCCAGCCAGCCCACAGGCACCCTGCATCCTAGCCAGCTTCTCCCAGGCTACTTGCAGGCACCAACGACCCTGGCCAGCTTCCCTTGGGCCACCTACAGGCACCTGGGATCCCCCCAGCCCAGGATTTGTCAGGAAGGATGTCCGGAATTACATCCAGAAGATGCCTGGTCTAATTTGCATATTATCCTTTTATTATTCCAGATGACTAGAGGCCTAGTGCACAAATTTATGCATGGGTTGGTTCCCTCATCCTGGCCAGCAATCGGGGCAGGTTGGGGCTGGCCTGCCAGAGGAGAGGGACTTGGGAAGTTGGCCAGGTGGGGAGAGGGACCGTGGGATGTTGGCTGGCCAGACAGTGGGAGGTTGGCTGTGGGAGCACACTGACGCACATCATAGTGACTGATTGACTGGTTGTTCAGTTGTAACAGCTGCTTAGACTTTTATATATATAGATAAACCTTGCCACTACAATACAGTAGGACAAAGAAGTGATACATATTTGTATATTAAACTAGAGTCAGATCATGAAGAATTCCAATTTTCTACCTATGGTTTTGATGTACTCTTAAAATCTTGCTAGATGAAGCTCTGATTTAAAGACTCTTTATATTTTCTACTAATTGGCTTGACCAGTGTTGAGTGTCAAAGCAGGAAGCAAGAGGTCCCTGGTTTGATTCCCACTCATGGCACATGCCTGGGTTGCCGGCTCCATCCCTAGTAGGGGGCGTGCAGGTGGTAGCCAATTGATAATGTTCCTCTCTCATCCATGTTTCTATCTCTCTATTCTTCTCCCTCTCTCTCTAAAACCAGTAACAGCATATTTGAAAATATTTTCTACTAATTTCTTTTCTAAGTGGTGAGCAAAAATGAAAAGGCAAGAAAAAAAATTTCCTCAGGTGGCTCTATAGTACTTGCTAAATTGTCTCAGTATATTCTAATCTTCACAACCAAAAGAGGATCCCAAACAATGCTTTCTGTATGTATTGCAGAGAATTTTATTTGATTATTATGTTTGTTAAACACTCTCTGCTATTAAACATTATTCTCCATATTAGAGAACTAGAAAATAGTTTGCTCATAAATAAGTTCTTAATTCCTAAGCTTTAAAAGTGAAATTTTTATTATAACTAGCTTTTACAGAAAAATATGAGGTATAATATTCTAAATTAGCTCTAAGTAGCCCTGCAAGGTGGTTCACACAAACTGTATTTTTTATGGTAAAGTACAAATACCTTATTTTCTGGTGTATAAGAGGACTGGGTGTATAAGACAACCCCCAACTTTTGAGAAGAGTTTCCTGGGTTAAAAAGTCTGGATGGAGACTGTATGCAGCACAAAAAGGAGCCGACCAGAGACACTAGCAGTCTCCGGCTGGCTCCACCGAAATGAATGGAGTGTGGCTGTTTTTGAGCTCCCTCCACCGTATGCAGCGACCGCAGATTTTCCAGTCTGGCTCAGAAATTTCAGAACCCGCCCTATAAGACGACACCCGGCATATAAGACAACCCCCGACTTTTGAGGAGGTTTTCCTGGGTTAAAAAGCCATCTTATACGCAGGAAAATACGGTAGGTATTGCTACCTACTATATGTTGTTTTAATAAAGTACATTAATTGGCAAAAGAAAAGCTTTGAAAATTTGTAATAAAGAAATATCTTTTGTCCAGCCAGCATGGCTCAGTGGTTGAGTGTCAACCTATAACCCAGGAGGTCAGGGTTCAATTCCTGATCGGGCAAATGTCCAGGTTTCAGGCTGGATCCCCAGTGGGATGTGCAAGAGGCAGCCAATCTATGATTCTCTCTTATCATTGATGTTTATCTTTCTCCCTCTCCCTCACTCTCTGAAATTAATAAAAATATATATACTTTTAAAATAAGTATCTTTTATGCTGTTTATTTTAGCTTTTCCCAAATATATTTGATCACAGTACCATTTATTGACAGCCTAGGACACTAATATTTTCCATTGGAAAATTTGGGGAAATCTAATATTATGAGTTTATAGAAAAAAAAACAATTTGGGTTCTTTGAAGTCTAAAAACTATTGAAAATTTGATTGATTATAGCACTGTTTACCACACCTCAGTTTAGAGAAAAACTACAGTTCATATCATGTCTGCACCACTTATCCAGCTCCAAGGACCTGGACAAGTTATTTTAGCTGTAATTTTTTATTTCCTTTATTCTAACAGGAGTTTCTGGTGGTAGTGATAGACTAGTGTACCGAGATAATAAATACTTGAGGTTTTTTTGGTGTAAATCTCCTATCTCACTCTTCTGTGAGGCTGAAATACAAATTATGCATTTCCCTCGTCTATTAAAAAGGGAATAATTATTTCAACCTCAGTCTGCTCTTTTCCAAAGCATTTATACCTTTTTTCATTTGCTCAATAATATGTGACATTTATGACATTTTAACTTTGTGCATTCTAGTGGGTGTGTATTTGGATCCAATTGTGGTAATAATTTGCGCTTCCTCAGTGAGCATTTATTTATATCCTCATTGGCCATTTATATAATTATTTTAGTGAAGTACCTATTCAAATATTTTGTCTGTTTTTAAGAGTGATATTTGAATTTCTATTATTATTATTTTGTAAAAGTTCATCATATATTCTAATTTCAAGTGTTTTATCAGATATGTGTTTTGCTAGTATTTTTTTTCTCAGTCATATTTTGCCTTTTTCTTCAATGATAACTTATGTTTTAACTTTTAAATTGGGTCTGAGCTTCATTGAACTCCTTAAGATAATTATTCCACCTGTTTCCAGTTTTTGTTCTAGCATTTGATATGATTTCTGAAAATTCATTTGTTGCTTTTCTTTTGGATATAGTATTTTGTTTTTTTTTGTTCAGAAGTTTTAAGAATTTTTTATTTGTCAGAGTTTTGTTTTTTCTTACCACAGTCCAAATATAGATTTATTTTACTCAGAGATGTTGTGTTTCTTGAACTTGAATAAGCAAGAATTTGAGCAATTTTTGCATATCCACAATCATTACCCACATTCCAATGGCCTCATGCCAACTTCTCTTATACATATTTTGTTAGGCCTTCTCATTTTTCATCCAATTATGCTTTTTCATAATTATTTAGTTCACTAATTATCTTTTCAAGCTATGCTAAACTATGGCTTTACCTGCTTATTAACTTTTTAAATCAGCCTTTTTATTTTTGTATAATAAACATTTGTTTTGATTTCCTATTTTATAATTTTATCTATTCATAAAACGTATTTTCTATGGTCTTGATGATTATGGTTCTGTTATTAGCCTTAGGAATTCTATTTATCTTCTTTCAGGCTTTTGAATGTAATTCATGGTGGAAATGTGTTTTTGTTGTCGTTTGTTTCTCTCTTTTTTTGTCTTGTGCAATTTTCTATAAAAGGCATATCCTCAGTGGCACATCTATCTTCTGTGCAAATTTCATTCAGTTTCAGTTTGGATAATATATCTTCAAAGTATCTGACAGATGAATAGTTAAACTATGGAGCATATGCATCGTAGACTGCTCCTCTGAATAAATGGGACTGAAGTGTACATACATGAAACAACCTGCGCGATTCTCGAAGGAACTAAACTGTTTAAAAAAAGCCAGCTTTAAAAGATGGCCGACTGTAGGATTCCATTTAAACCTTTTGAAATTGCAAAATTTTAGAAATGGAGAAGAATTAGCGCTTGCCAGTTACTAGGTTTGGAAGTGGAATGAAGGCGTGAGGTGAGGGCACACTGGCAGGAAGAAGATGGGTGTGTTATAGGAAGGCACCAGGAAAGGTCTTGTTGTGATGTCATTGTTCAATATTTTGACAGCGATAATGGATACAAGAATTTACACATATGAGAGAATTATGTGAAGCTTTACAAACACAAACACAAAAGTATAAGTAAAATTATAGAATAAGGCCTGTGAATTGTATCAATGTCAATATCTTGGTTGTTCCATACCACAGTTTCACAAAATGTCACTATTGTAAGAAACTAGGTGAAGTATACATAGGACTTCTCTGTATTTTTTCTTACAATTTAGTGTAAAGTTACAATTATCTTAATAAAAAAATTAATTAGATTCAGACTATAAAGAAAAAATGTTATTCACAATCTAGGAAATGATATTTGCAACTCATATAACAAGGAATCAGTATAGAAAATATAACAAAAACCCTATAAGGTTATAAGGAAAAGAAGAAAAATCTAATAGGAAAAATTTCAAGTATGATAAAATTAACAAAAATGTTTTCAAAGAAATTTCCGGGGCGGGGGAATCAGGATTTTTAACAAGTATGGGAAAAGTTGTTCAACCTTAACTATCAATCAAGAAAACTGAAATTAAGGTAACATGATATAATTTTACACAACTGGGAAAAACAACATTCAAGAAGAGAATTAGGATATAAAAAAAGGAAAATATATATTTCTGATAATAATATATTTTGTAATAATCACTTATCAGAGAAATTTGGTAACTCCTATGTGTGTTGAAATGTATATGTCATGAGGTTTATAATCTCACTTCCTCAAAAATCAATCTGGTTCACACTCAATTAATAAATTATTGACCCAAATTTTTATCTAAAATGCACAGGATGCTTGTTCTTAAAGAAATTGAAATGGAAAATTTATTCAGAAACATTTTTCTTTAAAATTGTGCAATAAATTATGTCTTTTTATACATGTGAAGCAGCTGAACTGTGAGGTACTGTGCAGATTTTTCTGACAGCTTGCATGATTTAGAAATTTTCCATTTGTTTTACTACTTGACTCAGAAAGTATAGTAAATGTATTAGGTAATATAACCATTGTCCATTCAATAAAACTAGTCATGTATGGTTTGAAGGGTTAAGATTGTATTTGTGGATATGAGGTGTTATATTTTGTTGGTCATTCATGTTAAATCTCATTCCAATTACAGTGTACCACCATATCATGAGTACCAGCCAATAAGAATAAAATTAGGCAGATAAAAGTCATACATTTCAAAGTAGGTTTTTAAGATATAGAAAAACATATTCTTATTTCTGGTGTATTTATGTAGTCTGGCACATTATTAAAGATGTAAGGTGTTTGAAAGAATTAGTGAATAAATTAATAGATACTGTTTTGCAGGAAGAAATTTGTGGGCCTAATAACATGGATAGCATTTTAAAAGTTTTAAAAGCTATTTTTAAAATTCATCATGGGCAAGACAATGTTTGTTTGTTTGTTTGTTTTTAATTAAATTCATTGGGGTGACATTAGTCAATACAATTATATAAGTTTTAGGTATACAATTCTATAGCACATCATCTATATATTGTATTGTTCATGTTTACCACCCAAACCAAGTCTTCTTCAATCACCATTTATTCCCCTCCTACTCTCTTCTACCAAACCCACCTTTTGTCTGATGATCACCATACTGTTGTCTCTGTCTGTCTTTCTTTATTTTTTCTTTGCGTAATTCCTTCATCCTTTTCACCCAGCCCTCAAATCTCACCCCTCTAACAGCGGTCAGTCTATTCTCTGTGTTCCCTGAGTCTGTCTCCACTTTGTTAATTTTGTTCATTAGATTCCACATGAAGATGAAATAATATAGTATTTGTCTTTCTCTGATGGCTTATTTCACTTAGCATAATACTCTCCAGCTCCATCCACGCTGTTGCAAAGGGTAAGACTTCCTTCCTTCTTTTTAGGATTGGGTAGTATTCCATGATGTAAATGTACCACAGCTTTTTAATCTACTTATATACTGACTAGGGGACCAATGCACGGAATTCGTGCATGAGTGGGGTCCCTAGTCCTGGCCGGTGATCAGGACCAATCTGTAGGGTGAACAATGGGGTGATCGGGGGCCCCCCACTGGCACCCACTTTAGCTGGCTGGTGCCGTCTGCTCATTAATCCCACCCTTAGTGCCGCTGCCAGTCGCCTACCTTTGCAAGGTGACCAGCAAGGAGATTTGGGGCCCCTGCTGGCACCTGCCGTGGCTGGCCTGGGGCCTGTAGGCTGGAGGCAGCTCCTGCACTGAGCGTCTGCCCCCTGGTGGTCAGTGTGCATCATAGTGACCTGTCGTTCCGCTGGTTATTTCACAGTTCGGTAGATTTGCATATTAGGCTTTTATTTTATAGGATGGGCATTTGGGCTGTTTCCAAATCTTGGCTATTGTAAATAACACTGCAATGAACATAGGGATGCTTATATTCTTTCGAGTTAGCATTTCTGCTCTTTTTAGACATTTTCCCAGAAATGGAATCACTGGGTCATAAGGAACTTCCATTTTTAATTTTTTGAAGTAACTCCATACTGCTTTCCATAGTGACTGCATCAATTTGCATTTCCACCAATAGTGCACTGGAGTTCCCTTTTCTCCATATCCTCCCCAGCTCTTATTTATTGATTTATTGATGATAGCCTTCTGATAGGTGTGAGGTGATATCTCATTGTGGTTTTAATTTGCATTTTTCTGATGATTAGTGACATTGAGCATCTTTGCATATGTATATTGGCCATCTATATGTCCTCTTTGGAGAAGATATATAGATGATCCTTTGCCCATTTTTAATTGCATATTTTGTTTTTCTTGGTGTTGAATTTTATAAGTTCCTTATAAATTTTGGATATTAAGGCCTTATGAGATGCATTGGCAAATATGTTTTCCTATTCAGTGGGTTATCTTTTCATTTTGTTGATGATTTCTCTTGCTGTGCAGAAACATTTTAGTTTGATATAATTCCATTTTTTTTTTACTTTTTTAATTTCCCTTGCATGAGGTAAGTGAATGTTTAATTCATCTTTTTATGACATGTAATTAGCACAATATGTATTTAATAATCACAGATTGAATAAAATGAATCAAACAAAAGCATAGTGAAGTAGCAAATCTACAGATACTCTGCTTATTCAGATGCTGACAAATGGTTGGTTAATATTGTGGAGACTCAGTAAAGCAATCTTTTAAAAAGTTTCTATCAAACAACATAAAAGACATTTCCCAAATTATTACTAATATTGTATTAAAATTTGAATTAGATAACTTAAATGATACAATGATTATATGCAGATTATAATAAGCAGAAATCTATAAAATACCTACACTAATCTTTCAACAATTCTTAATATATTGTGGAGAGGTATATTAATGGGAACAAGGCTAATTATAGATTTTAACAAGTGTCAATCATAACATTTTAAAGAATGGCTTATTGTCCTGGTGCCTCCTGGACAAGATGACAAGTTCTTATGTGTAGTTGGCAGTATCTAATAGTAAAAAAGGATCAGGAAAAAAGTTAAATTTATAAATGGTAAAAAAGTAATGGGCCAATTTGACAGTAACATCACTTTTCTTTTCTTTTCCTTTTTTTTTTTTTTTTTTTTTTTACAATTCCAACAGTAAACTACTAAAATTGAGTAAAGGTTGGGAATACAGCA
>PVJC01028873.1:8349-22374 GCA_004026665.1 Murina feae | reverse complement strand
TCCCAGAGAGATGGTTAATTTGCATATTACTCTTTTATTAGATTAGATATATATTTGCATATTTCTAAATCAGTAGGATTGGAAGGCTTTAGAGACCTTGATACCATGAAAGTACATGATTTTATTTTAGTATTGTGTGAGGATTGACAATGCAGTCTTCAAGTTAGGAATGCAGATCCTAATCTCATAAACATAAGTACAAAACTTTTGCATCCAGAAAAAGAATAATAGAAGCTATTTATAAAGAAGACACCTCTGAAATCGATGTACTTAGCTTTTACACCATAATTTTCAAGGTTTTTTATTTTATCCACTTGAATCAACATGGCTGAAGGGACCTGTGAAGCAACAAGCAAATTTATTTGGAAAATATGTCTTTTATGAAACTGACCTCCACATACAAAGTCTTCAGAAGCAAAGAATGCCCATGACTTTCTAGCCTTCCTCAGAGCTATAGAATTGTTATCGTCTAAAAGGTTAAAAAGCAAGCTGTTTGTATAGGGCAAACTTACTCTAAATTCCAAAAGAATTAACTTTTTCTTAAAATTATGATTCAAATTTTTATTATTTGACAAGTCAAGAGGCAGTTGTAGGAACATCTTATAATCTCTAGAGGTAAAGCAAAGCTGTTAGGATTGGGCAGTGGTTAGAAGTATGAGTGCCTTTTTACCCTTTATTTACTAACTGTGTGTCCTTGGTCAAGATGCTTAATGTGCTTTATTATTTCCCCTTAACATGGTGGCAATAAGAATTAATACCTCTTAGGTTTTCTGAGAGGAATAAATGTGTTAATACATATCATATCCTTAGACAGTGCCAACATGGAATAAGCTAAATAAATGTATACTATAAATTGATCTTAAATTTTAAATAAAAATTATGAGGCAGTGTTGCTGTTCTCTTCCTTCTTTTTCTTTAAGATTTATGGTCAGAAATTGAAACTAGGGCATAATACCATGAATGCTGACTTGATAAGGAAAGAGATTTAATATATTTTTTACTTTGAAGATTATCTGATATTGAGCATATCTGAATTTACAACTTAAACTCCTTTAATATCTTCAGATTTATTAATGGAATTCTGCTTCTGAGTACATAACAGCCTGCATCTTTAGGTATAAATATTATGTAAAAATAAAAGATGTCTAACTGTACGTATTCTAGAAAGTCAGACTTTTACTTAGAATGTATTGAATTCAATACAACTTGTGCCATGAAAAGCTCAGAATCTAGTAGCATAGTGTCATATATATGGTAGTTTCTCAAAACTTATTCCTTTTGTTGTTTGATCAAAGACAAATTTTGATCACAGCAAGAGATTCTTTTTAAATTAGCAACCCATGAAATAACTTTCTCCTTTGTGTTAAATAAAGCCCTAGGCTATTGTTTAGTAATAGAGAAAAAAGGGTTCTATAGAGAAGCAGTCTTATATTGACGAGAGATGAATACATTTCTTTAGTCCAGATCATCTTGGAATCTTTAAAAGATGCACAGGATTACTCTGCAAGAGGATGAGCCAAAAACATAGATGAGCAAAGATATCTTTTATTATTTGCAGCAAAATAAAAACAACTTCATGGGGTTAGGGTTTTTGGAAAACTGCCTTTGGGAAGCAGCCGTATTTGTGGCACACGGTTCATAATCTGCAAGCGAGACTTCATTTCATGTGCAAAACAATAATAATGGCAATCATTCTCCTTTGTGGTTCTATAAGTGATGCCACTTTTCTCTCTTGAAACCATTTTGAAAAATGGGGTTAAAAGGGGTATCAACCATCAATAAACCTGCTGATGATTGAGTAAACATAAGGGACTTACGTTATGGCTCTCTGATATTCTACCTCAAGTGTGTCCTGGACAGGATAATTGTAGAGTGACAAGAGAAAGCCACTGTCAAACTTTATTTTAAAGCTAGAGTTCCTTGCAATAAATAACTAAGTACAACAAAGAAATTCTGCAATGTCTTAGTTGCACAATGCATGGCTGTTCTTAGAGACAGTAAGTGCAGCAGACACCGAGTTCCAGAAGCTTTATTAGGGAATGGCTTGGACAATGAATCTCTCCAGCCAAGCCTTGATTGGCAATTGAGTCCCTTTTATAATATCACAGCTGTGAAGCAAGCTCTAGGGGTATGTGAGCACAGCTGGGATCTGGTGTCAACAATATATAGAAGTGGGAATTACTGAACTTTTGTTTGAACTTCTTCATGCCTTACTATAAGGCACAATAGCAAAGTTTTTATCCACAACTTTTTATCTTAATCTGTGATCTGTGTTCCTTTGTTTTCTGGAAAAATCCACTCTATAGTCTTCACAAAGTCCCATGTTAACAATTTAAAAATTAGTACTCTTGATTCACGCAGCAAATGCCAGTGCTTGAAAACAAATAGAAAAATTGTAGCATATTCAGAAATCATGCCTTTTCTTTCTATCATCTTAGATATTTTGTTTCAAAAACAAGATCAGCCCTAACCAGTTTGGCTCAGTGGATAGAGCACCAGCCTGAGGACTGAAGGGTCCCCAGTTTCATTACAGTCAAGGGCATGTACCTTGGTTGTAGGCACATCCCCAGTAGTGGGTGTGCAGGAGGCAGCTGGTCGATATTTCTAACTCTCTATCCCTCTCCCTTCCTCTCTGTGAAAAAATCAATAAAATATATTTTAAAAATTAAAAAAAAAGAGATCAAACAAATTTTTGAAATGTTGAAAGGAAAAATCAGGTAGGGTGAGAATTTCCCCCTTCTTTGAATGAACTTAAAAGAATGTCCTGATCATTCAAATTAGACTTTGATATAAATATGAAAAATTCATTTCTGTTGGTCCTGAATGGGTATGTCTTAGCAGGTGAGGCCAACCCTTCCAGAAGGCTCGTCCTCAGAGGTTTCACTGGCTGGTGGGATGTGCATGTTTCAATCTTTGGCCAATTTTCTATTTGGTTGTCTGTCAAGTTTGTTATCTTTTTAAAATCACATTCAGATGCGAGCCTTTTGTCAGGTGTGTGGTGCCCATGGTTCTGTAGTTTTCTTTTTCTGTGCTCTTTATCATGATTATGGAGAGAACTCTTAATGTGGCCTCATAAGATGTTCCTTAAATTTTACACATCGAACTTGATTTCTCAAATACCAACAATGGAGAAAAATCAAATACTTCCTATTCGCCCTATAGAAATGCTGTGGCCCTTAACAAATGGAAAATGATTTATGGGGTAGTCTAAAGAATCAAGTACATAAAGTTAAGACATTTGATATTTTAATTTTGTATATGCAAAATTATAGTTTAAGGCTATATCTTTGAAGAGATTTGAAGCTAGTTATATCAGACTGTGAAAATATGTAATATGCGTGCATAGTCCAAAGCACCAGAGAACATTTACATATACCAAACCAAAAATAATATTAGTAGATAAAGTATATATTAAATAAGTGTATATAAACAGTTCTAAACATTACAGCTTAGAATTACTTCACATGTATAATTGATATATATGGAACAAAATTTAAAGGAACAAATGCATATGTACAATCTAGTATTTGAAATTTCTAATTTCAAATATCGGAAATTGTTCCAAGATTAATTTTCTCCCCATCCCAAATGAGGATGTGGTTATGATATCAAACCTAAATCTGTGCTGGGATAGAAGGTCCTACATGGCCTGTTAGCAGCTCTGGAGTCTCAAGTATTGGGTTTGCTCATCCAAATGGTAATTCAGACTAAGAGGACTTTGACCACTTTCAACTTTCTTTCTCAACCTGTGGTTTCTTATGACTATCTTTTTATTTTTCAAAAAATATATTTTTATTGATTTCAGAGAGGAAGGGAGAGGGAGAGAGAGAAATAGAAACAGCAATGATGAGAGAGAATTATTAATCTGCTGTCTCCTACATACCCCCTACTTGGGATCGAGTCAGCAACCTGGGCAGGTGCCCTTACTGGGAATCAACTGTGACCTCCTGGTTGATAGGTTGATGCTCAACCACTGAGCCATACTGGCCAGGCTCTTAGGACATCCCTTGAGGAGTTCCGTACGGCAAGAGGGCACAGGCTGGACTGAGGGACCCCCACCTTCCCGACCCCAACCCCTAGTGCATGACTTTCATGCATCGGGCCTCTAGTATTATATAAATCGCTTACTTAATAAGTTTCTTGTTTATTGTCTCCATCTGTTCCATTGCTAGAGAGTAAACTTCACAGAGCAGGGAATTTTGTCAATTTTATTAACCCGTCCCAAGATCTTAAAAAAAAAATGCCAAAGAGAGCCCACGCATAATATTTGCAGAATAAAAAATATCTGAGAGATGTTTCTTTTAATTTATGGCTCTCTAAACAATTGTGATAATTATTTTATTTTTCAGTTTATGTAATCCAAAGAAAGCCTTGGTTTTAGTTAAATTTGTTAATATTTTATTATCATCATATATGACACCATCAAAAGCAGAATTTACTCAAAATTTATTTGTGTATGGTATCTGATTACCTGCAAAGTTTCTTGTTGAAATCATTATCACATATCCCCAATATATACTAATAAACAAACAAGAACTCTATCAATTATATGAATAGACCCAGAAATTATAGTGTGATATTCAAGTTGCTATTTTAATTATTATTTTTCAAATATTCTTCTGTCATAGCTTAATGTGATTTATCCCCTGTTCAGGTATTCCAGATTCCATTAAGCTCTATTTAACTTGGAGATCAAGGACCTCTTTGAAGCAAATTAAGAAAGTTTTCCTAATTCCTGGGAACTAAGCAAAGTAAGTGGGGAAAGCAAGTCAGGTAGTACTTGGAAAAAGTTACTGTTTCTTTTTCTGGTAGGCTCACAGGCCAGAAGAGATTCTCACATTATGTTGTCTATTATTTAGTACTCGACCTGTGCATACACCAAAGTTTAAGCTTCTCAAATTCTCTCTAGCATGAGACCATTAAAAAATTTCAATCAAGCAGCATCGAACAGACTGTCAAACTACAGCAAGAAGGCTGGGGAGGGTTGCAGGGGCATTAAGAGATCAACTGAAGGAGTTGTATGCAAGCATATAAGCATAATCAATGGACACAAGACACTGGGAGGTAGGGGAGGAGGGGGAAGGTCAAGGGGGGAAAAAAGGAGACATATGTACTACTCTTTGTAATACTTTAAGCAATAAAACAACAACAAATAATTTCAATCTGTTTCCTACTAGCACTTTTTAAAATTGTGATAAAAATGTTGTATTTTAGCACTAGCCAATTTGGCTCAGTGGATAGAGTGTCTAAAGGGTCTTGGGTTTGATTCCAGTTAAGGGCACATACCTTGGTTGTAAGGTCCTCCTTGGCCCAGGCCCTGGTAAGGGCTCATGCAGAAGGCAACAAAGCAATGTGTTTCTCTCACATTGATGTTTCTCTCTCTGTCTTCCCTCTTACTTCCAGTCTCCCTAAAAATCAATGAAAAAATATCTTCTGGTGAGGATTAACAACCACCACAAAAATATTGTATTATATCAAATTGCTGTAAACGTCTCTAAATGCTTACTCATACTTTGTGCTTATTTTGTTGAATTGAAACAAAGTTCAGACAATGGCATTGGATCGAGCCTACACTTTGAGTGGCAGGGGCAACCACACACTGAGAAGTGATGCCTGTGTCCACTCATGGTCCCTTTGAGAACAGGAGAACAAAAAGGAATGAAAGCCACACCTGTCGGCATTTCAGTTGAGGACAAAATGTAAACAGAGTCACATTTCACTTGCCTAGCAAGCAAGTTTAATAGTAGACTCTCCTTTCTAAAACCTACTTTCAAACCAAGAGACCTCTGAGCAAAGCTCTTCAGCTACCATAGTAGTTGACTGTGAGTTGTGCATCAATGCCATGAACTTGATTGATTCCAGGAAGAAGCTCTCCTCCAGACACTGTCTAATGTTTCATGTCCAAATTTCAGCAAGCTTGATTATCTGATTTTTCCAGCTCATAGACTAGAAACAGATGATGACAGCTGATAACAGGAAGAAATAACTGTTCTCTGGCAACTGGAAGAGTTGATAGCTGACTGAATAATCAGCCAAAAAAAGAGAAATAAAATGCACACAGTAGTTATTGCCACTTAATGTGGGGCTGACAAAACCTATTCACGTATCCATAACTTACTGTTCAGACACGCGGCTATGACCCTTAAGTTACTTAAACTAAGTCCATTTTTTATCAATGAAATGTGGAAAATATCTCTTTCCAAGACTGTTTGAAAATCAAATAATAGAATATATATTATGGTACCTTGTAATTGCTAAAACAACTATATCTATGAAAGGTATTATGTATATGTTTCAGCAAAGTAGAATTGTGTTATTTAGTATACTAATCCTATATCACCAAGATTCATTTTCTAAATAGCTCAATAGGAATTTCATAACATTCCTTTCTTAAAGCAGTAGATTTCACTACTTGAAACATTCACTTATCTCATTACTTAATACAAATGTCTAATAATTTTTTATTATATGTATATTTAAACTAAATGAAAGTATAAATAAATAAATGCTAGTACTTTAATTTTATGGAATTACATAAAATTTGTCATTCCTTGACAAGGAGAAATGGTAGAATTTAGAAGTGCCAATGTTACCTTGATCAGGTTACCTCAACACTTTTGAGCCTGTCACATTATGAATTCATGTGCGATGCCCTCAGGGCCAGTTCATGGTATTATTGCAAAGACCAAAATATGGAAATCAATTTACATGCGCAGTTATGCTTTTATTTTATCTCCTTATGTCTATAAATTGAGGATATAAGGATGTTTCTTAGAAAAGTTATGAATTTAGCCTAAAAAATAAGAGACTAATATTCCCATAATTCTAGAGAATCACAGAGAAATTCCAGGCAGTGGTCAAGGTATAGGTCATGGGTCATAGGTGGTAATGCTCATTTGCAAATTCCAGGAATAATAACAAAAAAAGTAGGTCATTTGGACAGATGGGATAAGGCTTCAGCAGTGAAGAAAGGATGTGGAGACAGATCCTAATTAAGGGAATACAGTGCAGAACATGAGTCTTGTGGTGGGAAACTGGACTCAGGATAGCAATTCACATGACATGGAGAATGGGTTGTATTCTCTGTAATTCACTCATTTTTTTTTTTCATTCTCTTAAGTCCCTATGTAAGAGGTTTTCAATAGGTTGGTTGAGAGATCTCAGTTTCTAGCCAGTTGCTCTAAACCAAATGAGACTTGTTAATTCACTTTTTGACTTAAAAATGGGAAATCAGAAGGGTGTACGACCTTAGGTAACCCAGGAGATTCTGATCTCCTTGCAATGATTGATGCTTTTGTACAAGTCTGAACAGGCCTTTTCCCACTTATCTACAAGCTTGTCCAGCATCCAGGAAATGCAAGGCAATATTTTATCCAGTTATAGATAATGCCAAGAAGCCTGAATTCACATCTTCTTCAGATATAATCAAATTAATTTGCAGCAAAACATAAAGTGCAGTTATTTTGCTTTATTCCACAACTTATGTAATAGGTAACAATTCTAAATCTATCAGATTTGTAAAGCACAGAAGCATTTTAGCTTAGTGCTATTTTAAAATGGCAAATTTTCTAAATAAAATAGTTCCTGATATTGGTCTGTTTTATTAATTCTCTAACATGTAAATCCAAACCATTTTAGGCAGATACTTCCTGGTTGAAACACTGGCAAAGTTTCATGAATATATAATCTCTCTTTATTCAAATCCTGCAATATTGAATTTATTTATTGGATTAATTAATATTAAATTGGATTTAAATATTTAAAAATATTTTTCTAAAAATACAAATTTGATCATTTTGAATTTTTAGACTATGCTTTGAGTTCAAGAAACTGAGCATTTAAAAAAAAAATGTAACTGTTTTTCCAAATCCAATAGCATCACACTTTTAGCTGAATTTTTAAAATTTTCCCAGTAAATCATGTGTAAATAATGAGATGGGTTTTCTTTATAGTTAAATTATCTTAGGAAAAGCCTATATTTATGGAAAAAAGAAAACAAATATGAATATTTTAAATAAGCACGGTTATGTTAACTACTTTTCATTTTTAAAGATATATTAGCTAGGAACTTGACAAGTAGAATACTGACCAAAATGAAGGGAAATATTTTATATTTAAGATCAATTGTAATCCATTCTGTTGATTACTGGTCATATCAATCATATTGTTCATTATTAACCCTTCATTCACAATAATAGCACTGTGCATTTGAGTGAAATAACTTCAGAAGGTAAAGATATTGAACTGATAATGGCTCAGTCATTTGAAACATCGTCTCATTCACCCAAAAGTTGTGTGTTTGATTCGATCCCTGGTCAGGGCACATACTGATTGATTTTTCTTTCTCACATCCATCTCTCTCTCTCTCTCTCTCTCTCTCTCTCTCTCTCTCTCTCTCTCTCTCTTTCTCTCTCTCCCTCCCCTCCCCCTCCTCCCTCCCTTTCTTTCTCCCTCTCTAAAAATCAATAAAAGCATAATCTCGGGTGAAGATTTAAAAAACAAACCAACAGTGAGGGCCAGAAACATTGACAGTGTACATGTGAGCAACTCCTCATACGTACACACACCTCTGTCCCCAGTTCCCATCCCCCACCTCAGTCCTACACAAGGTCGTCATTTAATCAGAGTGGGAGATTCAGCCGCAGGAGCATGTTCCTGTAGAGTTCAGATGTCTTCAGTCTCCGTGGCAGTGTGCGCCTTGGATGAATCAGAGGTGAAGTGCTTGGGATTTTTGATTCACCTTTATTTACATTGATCCAGCCAAGGATAAATTGCTGATGGCTGATCTATAGGAAGTACACTTGGGAGGCCTTCTGGGGTAGTGTGACTCAGCTAAGATGATCTTCTGGGGCGGTTGGCATGGTGATACCCACGCTGGCTGAGGAGTCTGATCCCTTTTAAAAAGTACAGTGATATTGATGTCTACTGCTCTAGTCCATTTTGGATCCTTTTATCTACTCATAATATTTACTTATTTGTTTAAGCATGACTTGCCAAGAAAACCATACCTGTATTTTTATAATATATAAACCAATGACGCTAAATCAACACATCTGCCTCTGATCTGCATGAGTTGACTGGAAATACCCAGTTTTTTGTCTTTCAACACTAATATGTCCCAAGCAGACCTCTTGCTTCCTGATTCCCCTGAATATGCTGTTTTGCCAATATTTCCTCAGAGAGATGCTGAAGTCAAATGGAGTGACAAATGCCAGATTTATTGCTGATCAAAGCCTCGATGGAGGATGTGTTTAGTGGTAATCACAGTGAATTCCCATGACTGTATCGATTCCCAGGGTGAGCTACCCCTCACCTCTACCACCAGCTTACACAGGCTGGGAGAGCAGAGAATGTGTATCTTCTGAAGCCAAGTTACATGAAGAGCATGAGGAGGGGGCTGACGCCTTATGCTTAGCTTCTTTTCCCAAATTGATAGATCATGCAAGTCAAGCCTCTTCTGTAGAAAGGAGTGATGGGGCTGAGAGAGGGCAGGGGGCTGCTGTAGCAGAGGGTTCTCCATTTGGAAATGTGAATCTATGAGAAAGCAGGTCCCTCCAACACACCCTGCCACAGTGATAGGCTCTCAGGTGCACACACCACACATCAACAGCGTCCTCAATTCCTCCTTCGTGCCTGATCTGCCTAAATCAAGTTCTGTTTTATTTATCATCAGATATAGCCTGAATTCTTTCTCTTCTCTGCACCTGGAAAACTACAGAAGCCTCATACGGATCCCCCAACTTCCATTATTTTATCCTTGCAATCCACTCTCAGCACTGTTCATCATATGAAATCATATTCCTGTTTAAAATCCTTCAGTGGCTTCTGAACTCTGAATGTGATGGTATTTAGAAGGTAGGGCCTTTGGGAGGTGTTTAGGGAATGAAGGTGGAGCCTAATGGAATTAGTAATACAGACCCCACAGAGCTCCCTAGCCCATTCCACCACATGAGGAAGAAATCGAGAGTAGCTTGCCACCTGGAAGAGGGCCCCCTCCCAACCATGCTGGCACCGTGACCTCACACCGCTAGCCTCCAGAGCTGTGAGAAACACATTTCTATTGTGTATAAGACCCCAGTCTTCAGCATTTTGTGATAGCATCCCCAAAGGACTAAGACAGGAAGGGTTGGAAACTCATATCAGAAACACATTATTTATTCTTTATTGCTTGTTCTATATACTTATGTTTCAGATAGCCACAGTATAAACTGTACTCAGTTTTATTTTATAATGTGATTTCATATATTCTCAAATAATCCACCTATCAGCTATGTTTGTCAATTGGCTTAAAGTCTCTAAATTTGACTACAACCATTTTGATTCAGTAGACTTTTTCAGGACATCCAGAATTCCGCAGCCCATAAAGAACAGACCGCTTCTTACAGAAGGCTGCTTGGGCAGGCTTATTTCTGCCTGGAGATACTAGCTCTGTAGCAGTAACTGATAAATCATGGACTGCTCACTGGGACTGAGCTGTAACTGTTCTGGCAGGATATTGAGGCTTCCACACTGCTTGTGCCTCCTCTCATGGAATCAATCCTTTTATATAGAGTCAAGATGGACTATTGGTCATGGAAGTATCTCCAGTTGGGGGATTAATATGCACCTAAGGGCTAACCATAAGGAGCTCACATCCAAGGGGGTATTTTGGAGGAGAGAACCACATATCTGTGCTAAATGGCCAAATGCTATGGACATTTGACCATGGGTAGGTGGCTGGTGACCACAGCCTCATGTTTCTTGAATTAAACATGTTAGGCCGATCACAATAGCTGCATTGGAACTTTCTCAGCAATAAGCATAGCTATAAAATTACTCTCTGTAAGTGCCTAGTGAAGGGGTGCATGAAAAGCAGCCTTCATCCGGAAAGTAACATTCCCGAGAGAGTGGATAAAATCATTCTGGACCTGCACCTGTGACCTTGCACGAGAGCCACAGTGTAGATGCCTTGGGGACCTGACACCACGCCCGGCACATCCCTTGCCCTCCATGGAACTAGTCTGTTCACTGAATGGTTGGGCCATTGTGTGATTGGCAGCTGCCTGCCAGCAGGTCCTGTCCACTGTGGTGGCTTCCCAGCTGTCTACATACCAGTAGATGCTACAGCCTCAGGCTTGTTTTCAGTGCATCCTTAAAGTGTTTCCTGAGACTACTCGCCCTTGGCCGATGTACCTTCTCTCATTTCAGAAGGTAAATGTCAGTCAGAGCCAACAAATAGCTGTTATTATCCTCACTAGCCCTGAGAAATAGAGTAGAGCTTGACCTGCCTTTGATCCAGCTCCCAAATGTGGCTGCATTTTAGGTTTTGCTCCTGGTCATCCAGTCTTGATTGTGTATAAAAAGCATCAGTAAGACGAATAGCATTTAACAGAGGTGTGTGCTATGAAGGTCTATGCTCAATAAGAAAGAAACTTTCTTTTCCGCCTGTGCACAAACATGCCTTACTTTCTATTTTCTTTATGTTTTGTTAGTGTAACTTTTAAAATGTATATATGTTTCTCCTTAGCCATAATCGCTACTATTGATTGAGCTTGTAATGTATGACATAGGCTTTTTCCATTTTACTGCTTATCCTCAAAACAGCCCCACAATTAAGAAAACTGAGAATCATAAAGGCTAAGTAATTGGTCCAAGCGCATAGAGTTGGTAAATACGAGTCAAAATCTGAAGACCAAGTTTGACTGTTCTGGTTCTGAGTTTTTTCCACAGCATCAAAAGGTTACTGTAGTTCAATCAAAGGATTAGGGAAGAACCAAGGAAGAAAGAGAGGAAGGAAGGAAGGAAGGAAGGAAGGAAGGAAGGAAGGAAGGAAGGAAGGAAGGAAGGAAGGAAGGAAGGAAGGGAGGGAGGGAGGGAGGAAGGAGTTCACTAGGAAAAGGAAATAGGCATACTTAGTGATTTAAAGTACTTAGGGAGGAACTGTTTTAGGTTACATATTCCTTTGTATTATAAATGGTAAGGGGGAAATTAAATAAACCCCGCTTGAATCGGTGGGAATAAAACTCATGCTTAAAGAAGCTCTTTCTATCCATAATAACTTTATGATTCCATTTTTCAGATAATTGTATTTTCAATCTGCTATCTTGCTCATAAGGTTCACAGCTAAGGATTTTATTTCACTACAACCAAAGAGCAATCAAGGTATTAAGACAATGCAATCCATCTGGATTTTTATTTCAGAAAAGGGATATATATATATATATATATATATATATATATATGCATCAAATAATCAAATAAAGGAGCTAAGTCTAGTATATTTTCACTTGAGTCACCGTGCGATGTATGCATTTTTCTCTAATGCACATTAGATATCATTTTGAAAATGTTACCATAACTCCATTCCTTAAAAATCCACTTATTTGCCATTAAGAAGTTGGCATCAGACACTTTCTTCAGAACAGCTCTTCAAAGTATAAACTTACTTAAGAGCAAGATAATTTTTAACATTTTACATGTGGTTTAGTCACTTATCGGTACACGAGAAAACAAAACGAAATACTATCTTCTGGCCTTAAAAACAAGTAGAAAAAAATTCACTGCAAAGCAAATGCCAAGCAGCGATAAAGAATAAGCATTTCATTTATACGGTTACCTGTCGAATTAATAAGTAAGCAGTGAATATAATGTGTATGCAGAGTATAATTTGAAAAATATCTGGCCAATTATTCCATTAATATAGATAAGGAGGGAATTTAATAGCTTTCATAATAATGCAATATGGTAGAACCACAGAGAATTCTATATGTAGGCTCAAAAATAGATGCAAACATGACCTATTAATTGAAATATCCCTGTTTTGATATTATTGCTTGGTAACTTATGCCCAGACTGGATAATATGTTCCTACTATTAATTGTTATAGTTAAATGAGAAAAGAATGAATTGATAGTATACATGCATTCATACTGTGATTTTTTTTCATTATCAACCTCAATATAATTAACATTACATATTCGAGGTGATAATTTCATGCAATGATAAATATTTTGAGTAATAAAATTCTATGATATTTTAAGCAGGGATATAATTTGCTTTTATCAGAGTAGAAAACAGAGTTTTTCAACTATCCAGTTTTCTTTGGGAAACTATTACCAGTTAGAAGTTACTAAGGTAATTTGAAATTTCAGTATTAAAATCTAGTATATAAAATTGCTGCTATCATAATGAAAAATATTATCTTGCATTGGGCAGTCCTTAATGTGCTCTTATAAATAAGGTCATGTTGAATATTTATGTAAATAATTTTTGACCATTAATCTTTATTAAAATATGCATAAAATCATTGGAAAAAAAGAACTTTTAGATTTTCCATTTGAGTATTTGGAAAAGCACCACGTGAATTGCCTTAACAAACATAAAAACAAAACCATGATGACATTTCCAAATGGACTCTGTGATGTCCAGTCATTTTCTGTCAAGTTCCAAAAGACAAAGAGCATGATTAACAGGCTTAAAACTCTTGGGAGATTCTGGATGAATTTCAATAGCCTCATTTAAATATTCAGTCATAGAAATAGGTAATCAGAGTGCAACTGCTTTAGATACATAAGCATAAATGAAAATTTTTGTCTAAACATTTAAATAACAGGTCTATCCTTAAGTGACCTTTACTGCCATGAATGCATAAAAACCTGAAAATTGAAAGATTAAGCAAACAAACAGTTATGATTGGTTTTGTGAATTTTTGAAATTTAAAGAAAAATTGCAGAAACAAGTGATCCTGGGTTTTTGAATCATCAGCAGACAAAACATTGTATTATAGGTAAAAACAAAACAAAACATTCCAAAAACCTCTTCAATGATGACATTTCAGAAGCCAGGGCGTATTGAAGCCCCTTACACGTCCAGCGTAGTTCAGGGTTCCTATTCAGGGTTCGAGTTCTGAAGGAGGCCGCACACAAAATGAAGAGAGAGAGACTGGAAGAGAATCAATTTGGAAACTGGGGGACCAGGCGTGGCATCTTTCCTCTACCAGGGTAGATTGCCCACTGATGCCTGAGTCTCACCAGCCTTTTATTGAGT
>PVJC01028872.1:0-22268 GCA_004026665.1 Murina feae | reverse complement strand
TGTCATTCCCCCATTATAATTGCTTCTCCATGCATTTATTTTCTTCATATAAAGAACTATTCTTTGCAGACAAATACGCCCTCTCACCCATTTGTTCAAATTGGACTCAAACTCAGAAAAGCTCATGACCACATTTGGCACTGGAAAAGAAAAAATAAGGATGTTCTCTAACTTACCCTACTGTACAAAGGCAATTAACCAGTCTTCCATGGTGGGCCAGAGTGATGACCGCCACTATGAATAAAGAATAGTATGTACCTGTTCACACACACACATACACAATCTCCTCCCCCCAAATAGCTATATGTTTCCCAATTAATATTTGACAATAGGGATTTGGATCTCAGGATATAACTGATGACTATGGTGATGCTTAAGACATCCTGAAATACAAATGATTCTCCAAAGCTGGACAGTCTGTAATGCCCAGGGCAGCACAATATTAACTTCCCCAGAGGAGAAAGCAGGTATAATACCCAGATTCACAAGCAAATGCGGCACTGCTTTCCTGCTTTGCAGATCACATTGCACATTTCAGAAAAATGCATTGTGGGCAAAAATGTTCCCAGATGGACCATTTCCTCACAATTCTTCCACTTGGTACAATTTCAGTTTAATTGGTACCATCTATGCAAATGAGATGGAAAACAGCCTGTCAGGTGACCATTAGCAAGGAGGTAATCAGTGCAGACCTGCCCTGCTTGCTTATGCACAGCTGCTAAATGAGCACTGGGAGCAGGTGATCACGGTTTCATCAGCACTGCATTCCTCTAGTGCTCACCACGCACAACAAAGTGGCAAAGCCTGGCATTTCCTAGAGGACTTTGTAACCCACAGACCTGGAGCCCCTCACTGGCTGCACTATGGGTACAAAGGACCTCCCCAAACCTTGACCCAGCCCCAACATTCCAAGCACATGAACTCGGGAGGGCGGTCAACAAACCCAAGAGGAGAGACTGTCATAAAAAAGGTCCATGCAAGGCAACAGGGAGGGGGGCATGTGATAAGGGTCTACCCTGATTTTCCCCACAGAAGTTCCTGATTTCATCCTGCTCCTCAAAACACTCCTTGAAACATAATGGAGTTCCCGACAACCTAGGGTGGGACCATCACTGCAGTGTTGCTCTTGAGTCCTGACACTCTATGTCCAGCCCCCAAAAAGCTGTGGATGGCAGTCCAGAGCCCAGGGCCACGTACAGAACAGCAAAATGATTTTAGGAGCTCTGGAGTCAGAAGGCCTGAGCTCAAATCCTAAATCCACTCTTTGCTGTGTGACCTTGGACAAACAGGTTAGCTTCTCTAGGTTTCATTCACACCCAGTAAAATGGGGACAACAAGAGTGCATATTTCATAGAGTTTTCATAGAATTAACTGAGATGATATTGTTCAATGCTTAGCAAAGTGTCCAGAGCGGTGGTTATCAACCTTTCTAATGCTGCGATCCTTTATTATAGTTCCTCATGTTGTGGTGACGCCCAACCATAAAATTATTTTCGTTGCTACTTCACAATTGGAATTTTGCTACTGTTATGAATCATAATTAAAATATCTGATATACAGGATGTACTTAGGTGACCCCTGTGAAAGGGTCCTTTGACCCCCAAAGGGGTCGTGACCTACAGGATGAGAATCGCTGGTCCAGAGCAAAACAAGTGTTCAACAGGTGTTTGCTAAGGAAAACAGAGACCCACCTGGTAATTATGTCTGTGTCTGACAATAGAGATCACTTTGAAGAAAAAACAAATATCCAGGTGTAACAAGGACCCTAAAAAGAAGCTTATTCTCAGTGTTCATTCCAGAGTCAGGAATGCCAAAGGCTGTCGTAGATGCAAAAACAATGGCAGGTTATAGTTAGCATGTAGCCTGCAAGATTGACTCCCAAACAAGGGAAGGAAAGTACCTGAACCTGGAACCGCTGGGGCCCTGTACTAGGTCAGGAAGGCACTCGCCTGGTGAGAAAGGAGTACCAAAGCAGTTCCAGGGACACCGGGTGGTGGTTGCAGCTTTGAATTCAACACCATGTGTCACTGAAATTCTCTCTCCACCCAGCTTGGCCAGACTTTGTATCCAGACTTTGTATTAATAGTTGATAAAATACAAAGATCATAACTTTAAAAGCACAGAAAGAAAGTACCAGTGTGCTGACCAGGTTTGAAAACTTAAGAAAAACATTTCACTACTTTTTAAGTGAAAACTATTAGTACTGCCAATGTGAGACAACCAGTGGTACAGAAGAAGAAGGCAGGACCAAGCTCAGACAACCAAGTCATCCAAGGTGAGGTCAAGAAGGATGAAAGCAGGAGCCCAGGTTAGGGAAAAACAACGGAGTGGCTATAGTGGATGAGGCAGGAAAACCAGAAGAGGAAGACTCCACACAGAGGCACTCAATAAATACTTGCTGAGAGGACAACTAACTTTTATTTTCATAGCAAGCCTATTACTTCGGGTTGGTATTTTTCCATGTTGCATACGTGAAAGCAGAGGTTCATAGAGAAAAACACCTAATGTTACATAACTATAATATAGAAATTTTGAAAATCAATCTAGATTTTTTTTTTTACTTTGAGTTCATACCTCTATAATTTGTAAGTAGATGGGATCTATAACGTATCTATGATAATGCATGGTATTATTTTCATGATTTTGTTATTATTACTAAAATTACATTACAAAATCTTTTAGATGAACAAAATATATATGAGCTCTGCCTTCTAGGAGCATGTCATTTAGCAAATAATATAAGACAATTACACAAATTAACGTTCTGCAATCTAAATGAGGTTGGCTTGAACCACCTTCCAAGCTTCAATGCCTATCCCAAGATGTCTGCCAATTCCATTGGGTCACCGGTGTGGTCATGTCTGGCTCCAGGCTCTTGCTTTGCTGCTGTCTATGCTGACTCAGTTTGGTACCACTGCAGCAGGAACATGAAACTCAGCCCCTTCTTATATCTTCATACAAACACACACACACACACACACACACACACACACATGTGCACATGACCACACACCAAAAATATTTCTGTGTACAAAAATGTTGCCAGATTGACCCTGTTATAGTAGAACTTACTGAAGGTTTACAAAGGAGAGGTTAACAGCTAGTGGTGCATTCCACTTCAAATTGAACTGTAGGTCCAAGTTAGACATTAGATTTCTCTGTTCTTAAGACAATTTTTAGCCTATCAAACACCCAGGCACTTTGAATAGCCATTTCACCCCCAAGTCACCCAGACATAGCATACATCTGTCTGGCTTCTTTCTCCCTGCACACATACATACTCCTCTCCTCTCCTTTAATTGTTCTTCTCAAAAGCACAAAGATGCTTGTCTCATTGTCTCTGTCAGAGAAGCATAATCATCACCATTGTTCTCTCGGCTTCTGCTGAAGCCAGGGCCATCTTTTCCTACAAGTACCTTATTAATGTTTCATTGTACTAAGAATTATTCCAGTGCCAGCTCTTAAAATAATCCATTAAATGCCTGGCTACAACTGTATTATTAAAAAGGTTTATCTGTTAAACCCAAGAAGATACCATAAAAATTTTAGATAGAAAAAAAAGAATTACCTACAGTTATAGGTATTGATAAAATCTAAGTAAGGAGGTTAGATTTAAGAAGGGCATTTCAGGCAAAGGGGACATGAGCAAAGAAGAGCTACAAGTACGTCTGGGAAAGATGCTTGCTCTGGATTAGATGCTTCCATGATTAGAGGAATAGAAATGGAGGAAAAGATTGGGAAAGTCATGGACACCAGAGTGTAAAGGGGTTTGACAAGATCTCTATTTCATGCTGCAGAAACGGGAAGCTACTTCTGAGGAGTCTTGGTGTAGAGACGAGATGTATCAAAGATCAATTATTAGCACAGAAACAACTTTCTTCAATAGCAAAAAGACGTGCATGCAGAATGAAGAAAGACCATGGAGTTCAGATTCGAGGATTCCCTGTCCATTTGCTTGACTCTTTAGGAAGCGCCTTGACTGTGATGTGACCAAAGATAGGAAGCAGAGGGAAGGAAGAGCATTCTTTCACGGCTGTTGCTAGAAAAAAGAGGGAACTGACAAACAGGTTAGATACCCTGAACCCTGAGCACAGCCAGGGGATATACCAGAGCCAACAATTCTGATTATCTATTTATTGAGATTTTGTCATTGATAGTTTTCTTCCAATTTGGAATAGAGAAGGAGATCTCTTAACTGTGAAAAAAAATATGTGTGAGCTTTGTCTTTCAGGAATATGTCATTTAGAAAATAAAATAATACAACTGCAAAAATAAGTATATCCTGCAACTTAAATGAGGTTGATTTGAGCTACTTCCCAAGGGAGAATATATATAGAGAGGGAGTATAGTCTGGCTACATGTACAGACTATTTCTAAGAAGGCTTTGGAGTTGGACAGATTTGGGGTTAAATCTACCTCTGTAGTTTTCTAGCCATGTGACCTTGAACAAATCAATTAACCTCTTTGTGAGAACCAACAAAATACAATTGCAGACCAGATTAAGTGTGTGTGCCTCTGTCAAATAGGTTCTAAAAGATGACATATGAAAAGTGTCTGGCATATAGTAAATGCTCAATAAATAAAAACTATCATTATCAACATCATCACCATCTTCATCACCTTATTCTTACTCTAAAATACTGTAGTTGTGGCAAAATGCCATGTCTGTCTCCCCTATTGTCCTCTCTGGGCATCAGAATCCCTACATTAATCACTTCAGGGTACTGCCTCTTCCTGGTGCAGTCCATGAAAAGAGATGCTTAACCTCACCTCTTCAGTTAAGACTTTTCCTGACAGCATAACCCCTCTTGTCCAGTCACCCCCTCATGCTCACCTCCTTCCCCAACACCCTTCATCCATTGTCAACTCCTAGTTTCATTGGAAAGCCCTTCTACCCCCCCCGCCCTTTGCTTAGCCAAATCCCAATTCTGCTGTAAAGAGGAACTGGGCCAACTGCTGAGAGAAAGAGGAGGATAACTGGGACCCAGCTGCCTAAAGGGAGATCTGCAAATTAGTGATATCAGTACCATTTACATTTTTGCCTGGCATAAAGTAAGAACTCTGAGATTATTGTTGTTATTGTTGACATTATTATTTCAATGTTTGTTGAACTTTAGTTAATTAATATTTTAACATTAGTATAACTTTACTTCTAATGCAGAACTCTTTTGTAACACTGGAGCATAATGAAAAGGGGAAGGCAGATAGGTAAAGTGTAAAGTAAATGTGCTTTTATAAAAATACTAGTGGCCCAGTGCATGAAATTTGTGCGGGGGGGGGGGGGTACCTCTCCAATTGGGGATCAGGCTTAAATTGGCAATCAGACATCCCTCTCACAATCTGGGACTGCTGGCTCCTAACTGCTCACCTGCCTGCCTGATCATCCCTAACTGCCTTCCCCCCCCAGCCTGATCTTGTCCCCAACTGCCCTCCCCTGCCAGCCAATTTGGTTCTGATTGGTCGGTTTCTATGCCAGTCAGCATCAAAAGCTCTGCCTCCTAAGCATTCATTGGCTCCTCACACTTCACCCAAATTTGGTTCTGATTGGTCAGTTTCTATGCCAGTCAGCGTTAAGAGCTTTGTCTCCTAGGCAGCCATTGGCTCCTCACAGTTGACCCAGATTTGGTTCTGATTGGTCAGTTTCTATGCCAATCAACATCAAAAGCTCTGCCTCCTAGGCAGCCATTGGTTCCTCACTCTTGACCCAGATTTGGTTCTGATTTGTTGGTTTCCATGCCAGTTAGCATCTCTGGGCCTATCAACCGGGGGCCTGATCAGAAAGGCAGGGCTGATCAGCAGCCCAGGTGGAGGCCTGGAGAGAAATGGAGGCTCAGCTGCTGGCCACACTGAGAAAGACAGAGAGAGGCAAGTGCTGATCAAAAGCTGCCACAGACGCAACAGTGATTCGCAGCCCCCTCAGCAGTCAGTGCTAGCGCACCACACCTGCAGCAGAAGCAGTCAGCACTGGGTTGCCATGGACTGCAGACTGACTTCCAGTTGGTCCAGCCTAGGTCGTTCCTGGTCATTACCTCCCAGGGTTTTTATATATTAGGATATTTATTTAATTGATTTTAAGAGAAAGGAAGGAAGGGGGGAAGAAACATCAATGATAAGTGAGAATCATTGATCGGCTGCTTCCTGTATGTTCACTACTAGTTATCAAGTCCACAACCTAGGCATGTGCCCTGACTAGGAATTAAACCTTGACCTCCTGGTTCATGGATCGATGCTCAACCACTGAGCCACACTAGTCATACAAAGTAAATATGCTTTTAAATAGGATTTTACTGGTATATGTTAGGGGCATGATATAATGAGCCAAATATTACAGTCAAAACAAACTCTAGTAAGTTTATTGGAGTCAAATCTCAGAGGTAATGGAAGAAATGGGTGAGCAAGATCAAATTAAAAGTTATCAAATAGATCCATGAAATAAATAATAAGTAGTAAACATAAACATTGAATAAATAAATCCATAAAATACAGATATTGATGACTACATTCATTTTGCTTTTCACACATCAAAAACCTCTATTTAAGCCTGATCACTTAGAGGATTCTCTAGTTCTGTTTAGAATGATCCATCTTTGCTGCTCAGACCTCCACAAGATATATAATTCTTTAAGAATGGTTAAAGACCAAGCTTCCAGACAAATGGTGAAAAGGTTCTTGAGTGTCTTGCCTTGGCCTGAAACAGGTAAAAATGAGAATTCCTAAAATGTTCATCTCTGAAGGAAGAAGTCAACTTTGAGTGGCTTAATAGCAAGGGCTTGGCCCATGAAGGACTGCAGAGAGGCCGCTGAGCCAGAAGACAGGGCTCCAGCATTGTACTACATTATCTTGGGCAAATTGTTTCCTCTCTTTGGGCTTTCTTTCTCTGACTAAAAAGTAAAGGGATTTGGGTTGGAGACTGTACCTTCCTCCCAGTTTTGTGTTCTCTCCAGTCTGTGAAGCGTAGGAAGATCGTTCCCCTGAGAAGCTTGTGCCAGGAGGAGCAGATATTGTAAGCATCCAAATTTTCTGTGACTTTCTCTGTTCTTGCTACTTGGAAAATTTCTGAGATTGATTTTTTCCACCTCAGGAACCATGAAAAAGGAAGGAAGCACTCATGGGAGTTTTAAACAAGGACATCTAAAAGCTTCAAAATATAAAGCTGAGAAATAAAACAAATTCTTATGTATATGTTTATGTATATGTATATGTATAAGTATACGTCTATGTCTATGTATATGTATATGTATATGTATATGCTAATGTATATGTGTATGTGTATGTGTATGTATATGTGTATGTATATGTATATGTTTATGTTTATGTTTATGTATAATGAGCCCAGGATAGCACAGACCAGGATCTTCTAATGAGATAGTTGTGTGTGAAAAACAGTGGAGTAAAACTGCACTTAGAATTGAAGAAACCATGTAGGAACAATGAGTGGAGGATTTATCTATTTCTCTAATCTCTGGATAATGCTAGTATCAGGAAATAATAGTTAGGAACAAAACTTAGCAAAACTTAACAACATGGATACTTTGAATTAAATTGCTTTTGTGTCTTTCCACAAATTCCAAAATACATTGTTCTGCAGATGATAAATTGTCATACAGATTAAATTGGCACTTAAATATTGACCCTTAAACATTTTGAAATGCTATTATTGAGGGGAATCACGAGAGTCCTTTTAAAATAATACTGTAAATAAATAAAATAGAGATCTATCCTGATAAATATCAAGACATTATTCATAGTTTCTTCATAGTATGACTTTTAACAAGAGTTACAGAGGGTAGTGAATGATCACTGAAGTCCATCTACTTTTTGGTATGAACAGGTTTGTCATGTATAACAAAGGCGTTATAACTAAGTCATCTGTCTTCTACCTCCTAGTGTTCTTCTTTTGACAAATGTTGCTAATATACTGACTAAGAGTAACAGGACTCAGACAGACCTGGTTTGAGTTGTAGCTCTGCCACTTAATAGTTGAGAACTGAGTGACATTGGACAATGTACTTTTACTCTTCGATCTTCAATTTCTGTGTTTGTTAAACAGGCTATAATGATGCCCTCCTGGTGGAGTTTTTTAAAAAACAGCACTAAAATTATAATACATGCTCAATAAATTACTTTTATCTTGTTGTGGTGATGGTTATTGTTTTTGTAACTTATATATATACATGGTCCTGGGATATTTAAAAAAATACATGTCAAAAGGTTGTTTGAGAGGGTTGGGGGAGGGAGTTAAGAGATCAACTGAAGGACTTGTATGATGCATATAAGCATAATCAATGGACACAAGACACTGGGGGGTAGAGGAGGAGAGAGAAAGGTCAAGGGGAAAAATGGAGACTTATCTAACACTCTTTGTAATACTTTAAGCAATAAAACAAAATAAAAAATAAAAAAAGTTCTTTGAATATCCACTTGGAACTGAGTTCTAATAACTTAGAAAAGTTTAAACATGTGGGCAAAGCTGCTATTAATCACTGGAGCCAAGACATCGCTTTCATCCAGGTAGGAAATGGGAAAATCAGCAAGCCATCATTTCAGCTGCCATAGAAGAAAAAATAAAAAGGCCTTCCCAGCAGGGGAGGGTGGATGGGAAGAGATCAACCAATGAACTTCTATGCATCTATGGATAACCCTTGTACACAGACAGTGGGGGTGGTGAGGGCCTGCAGGGTGGAGGGGATGGGAGTGGGATGGAAGAGGTTAATGGGGGGGGGGGGAGGGATCTATGTAATACTTTCAACAATAAAGGGGTTTTTTTAAAAAAAAGACCTTCCCATGTGAACCGAGATTGTTAGCTATTTTCTTCCCTGGGGACATATGTAAATCTTGTATGAGCTGAGGACTGGCTTCACATAGAGGAGCACACAGACCGGGGGCAGAAAAGCCAAGAACGTTTTCATAGTTATACATGCATCGCCAAGACAGATGAAATGCAGGGGACTCCCGAATGCATGACATTCTCCCCAAAAGGCGCTTATTAGGTGCTGAGGCAGCAGGATTGGGGTGGGCAGGAAGGAGTACAATCTCCCAGCCTCACGATGCTTAGGCAGCAAAATCCCACTAGAGGGAGTTTTCTGTGACAAGCACACCATAGATCTTGAGACATCTGCTAGAAGTGGACTGGAGTTAAACAACCTTTACACAGAAATCTGATTAGATTGAGGTGAGTAACACTTCAATCCTGCTGCCAAACAAAGGAAAGGGCAAGAACTCCCTGGCAAACTCATACAATTTAACAAAAGGAAGATAAACAACCCAATCAAAAATGGGCAACGGACCTAAAGAAATACTTTTCGAAAAAAAGACAGAAGGAAGGCCAAGAGACATATGAAACATGCTCAAAGTCACTAATCATCCAAGAGATGCAAATCAAAACAACAATGAGGTATCATCTCACACCTGTCAGAATGGCTATCATCAACAAATCAACAAACGACAAGTGCTGGGGAGGATACTGAGGAAAAGGAACCCTCCTGCACTGCTAGTGGGAACGCAGACTGGTGCAGCCACTGTGGAAAACAGTATGGAGTCTCCTCAAAAACCCAAACTCCCATTTGACCCAGTGATCCCACTTCTAGGAATATATCCCAAGAAACCGGAAACATTGATCAAAAAGGATATATGCACTCTATGTTCATAGCAGCACAATTTACCATAGCTAAGATTTGGAATCAGCCTAAGTGCCCATCAACAGATGAGTGGATTAAAAAACTGTGGTACATCTATACAATGGAATACTATGCTGTGGTAAAAAAGAAGGAATTCTTACTATTTGCAACAGCATGGATAGAACTGGAGAGCATTATGCTAAGCGAAATAAGTCAGGAGAAAGATAAATATCACATGTTCTCACTCATTTGTGGAATATAATGAACAACATAAACTGATGAACAAAATCAGATCCAGAGACAGAGAACCATCTATCAGACCATCAAATCTCAGAGGGAAGGTAGAGGAGGGTAGGGGTAAGGGGTAGAGATCAACCAAAGGACTTGTATGCATGCATAGAAACCTAACCAATGGACACAGACACCAGGGGGGTGAGAGCATGAATGGAAGGAGGGGGTGAAGGGGCAATGGGGGAATAAGGACACATATGTAATACCGTAATAAAGAAAAATTTTTTTAAAAAAAGAAGTACTATCAGTTTTAAATAAACTATTCCAGAGAATAGGAAAAAAAAAAAAAAGAACTCCCTGGTAATAATATTGCTTCTTTCATATGTAATATGTATGTGACACCCAATCAAACACTACAACATATTTCAAGACCAAGCGTGAAACAGTGTCTCATAATCAAGAGAAAAAAAGAGACAAAATAATTAGGGCACTACCACTACATGTGATCTATATATGAGAGTTTTCAGGCAAAAACTTTCAATTAATTGTGATAAATATAATAAATTTGTATTACTATATTTATTATTTCTGCCATGAAAATTAGAGAAAGATAGGGAAAATAAAACAGAAGACAACATGGAATTACAATCTATAAAAAAATTAAAATAGAAGACCTAGAACTGAACAAATAAAATACCTGAAATTAAGAACTCATGGGTGAGTTTGACAGTAGACAAGAATTTGAAGACAAAATTAATGAAATAAAAAATAGGTGAATGTAAACTTCCAAACTTAAGCCATGAAGCTAAAAAAAAAACAAAAAACAAAAAACGGGGGGGATAGGGTGGTGGGCTCTGACTAGTGGCTCACTCATTTGGTGAGAGTGTTGTCCCATAAACTGAAAGGTTGCAGGTTGGATTCCTCCTCAGGGCGCATACCTAGGTTTTGGTTCGATCCTCATTGGGCATGTATGGAAGGCAACTGACCAATGTCTCTCTCTCTCTCTCTCTCTCTCTCTCTCTCTTGCCCTTCCTCTCTCTAAACATATTTTCGGATGAGGATTTTAAAAAATAATAATAAAAGTAATGATAAAAACGAAGGAGGAAAGATGGAAATAATAGAATAAAATATAACAGGTATGTGGAACAAAATAAAAACATATAACTGGAGTAGGAGAATCAGAGAGAGACGTAATGAACAGGAACAACACTGGCAACAAATAATTGCACAATATCCCATGATTCATATTTTTTGTAAATGTTAATTATGTAAAACACATTAATTTTTAACATTAAAACGACCTTGCATGCACATAGGTTCCTATCCTTATAACAATAAATTGAGACAAAAAGAAAGACAACAAGTATAATTAATGCTATTCAGTATGTTAGAAAAATGATAACTGTATGGGGAAAAGAGTAAGCAGAAGAGAATTGTGATGTTAAACAGTATAGTCTGAGTGCTGTGCAGGCCTCATTGAGAAGTGGCATGGGAAAAAAGGCTGGAAAAGTGTGGGTTTTGCAGGTAGATTAAGGTGACCAGATTTAAAGCGGTACACCATTGACTGGGCGAGGGGTTCTTTTTTTTCCTTTTTTTTTTATTATTACTTAAAATATTACAAAGAGTAATCGGGACTTTTGTAAAACGCCATGGGATGCAGGACAAACTGTTAAAAATCGGGACTGTCCTGCCAAAAGTGGGACATCTGGTCACCTTAAATGCACATTAATAGAAGAACAGCCCGAACAGAGAAAACAGCAAGTGCAAAGGCCCTGAGGTGAAAACACATTTAATGTGTCCAAGGAGCAACAAGAAGGCCAGAGTGGCAGGAGGGGCAAGGAAGCAGGAGATGAGGACCTAGAAGTAACAGAGGAGCTCATAGGCTACATCAGAACTTGGGCTCTTCCTCTCAGTTGGAATGAATTTATCAACACGCCTACATCTCAAAAATATAGTTGAGTGCCTGGCCAACGTGGCTCAGTGGTTGAGTAACAACCTATGAACCAGGAGGTCATGGTTTGATTCCCGGTCAGGCCACATGCCAGGGCTGTGGGCTCAGTCCCCAGTGTGGGGCATGCTGGAGGCAGCCAATCAATGATTCTCTCTCATCATTGATGTTTCCATCTCTCTCTCCTTTTACCTTCCTCTCTGAAATCAATAAAAATATATTTTTTTAAAAATATGGTTGAGTGAAAAGCACAAGTTGCAAAATAATTATTGTACAGCATGATGCCATTCCTATAAATTTTTAAACATTCAAAACCATACCACTCTTTTTTTTTTTTTTTTAATCCTCACCTGAAGACATGCTTAGAGAGAGGAAGGGAAAGAGAGAGAGAAAACGAACAAGCTCCCCGACTGGGGATCAAACCCACAACACAGGCATGTGTTGGAATCAAACCAGCAGCCTTTCAGTGCCAGGGATGATGCTCAACCAACTGAGCCACTCCTGCCAGGCCATCACTTAATGTTTCAAAAGATCTTAAAGCACAAAGCAAACTCTGGGAACTGGGTGGGAAGTGAAGACTCAGGAGGGAAGTTAAGGAGGACTTCTCTTCATCCATGGGCTGTAATAACAGAAAACCATAGACCAAGGGGCTCATAAAAAATAGGACTTTATTTCTCACAGCTCCAGAGACTGAGAACTCCACAGTCCAGACAATGGCAGATCTTGTGTCTGGTGAGGGCCCACTTCCTAGTTCATAGCTGGTGCCTTCTCAGTGTGCCCTCACATGGCAAAGGGACAAGGGATCTCTCTGGAGACTCCTTTAAAAGAGCACTAATGCCATCCATGAGGGTCATGACCCAATCACCTCCAAGTGCTCATCTCTTAATACCATCACCTTTGGAGGTTAGAATTCAACATGTGAATGGGGGAGGGGGAGGTAAGTGTCCATATCCAGATCACAGCAGGATTTAATAATAGCTGTAATATTTTTTCACAAGGCAATATAGTTTATATTACTTACATGCATCCAAAATATATAAATACTAGGGGCCCGGTGCACAAAAATTTGTTCACTCCACGGGTCCCTCAGCCCAGCCTGTGCCCTCTCACAGTCTGGGACCCCTCGGGAGATGTCCACCTGCTGGCATGCCCGGCCAGCCTGGGTGAGGGGCTGATGGCTATTTGCAGGCTTGCCAAGCCCTCCAGTGGGGACCCTCACCCCATGGGGGTGTGGCCACCCTGGGCGAGGGGCTGAGGGCCATTTGCAAGCTTCCCACAATTTCTTCAGGGTTTGGGTCCCTACTGGAGTGCCTGTCCAGCCTGGATGAGGGGCTGAGCGCCGTTTTCAGGCTGCCCACAGCTCCCATTGACCCAATTCCCAGCCAGGCTGGCTGGAATCAGATTTCTGGGGTTTATTTATCTTCTATAATTGAAACTTTGTTGCCTTAAGTGGAGGCCTAGGCAGGCAACAAAGCCTCCTGTTCGCTTCAGCTCTGTGGCTTCTATAATTGAAACATTGTTGCCTTGAGCAGAGGTCCAGCCGGCCTATGCAGGCAGTTTCCTCCATCGCTGGTGCAATGGAAGCCTCCTGTTTGTTCTAGCTCCATGGCTGCCAGCTGCCATCTTGGCTGGGTTAATTTGCATACAGCCACTCTGATTGGCTGGTGGGCGTGGCTTGGCTAGTGGGCGTGGTTTAGGTATGATGGAGTGAGGGTCGATTTGCATATTACTCTTTTATTAGATTAGATAAATATTTGTATGAGCATATGCATACACGGTTTTCTTTAAGAAAACATGGCACAATGTTAGCAGTTAGAAAGTCAGTACATGAGACATTCATATTTTTGTGTGGCTTTTAAATGTTTTTACTATTTAAAATTTTAGTAAAATAAAAAAAAAATTAAATCTTTTTCAATATATATGCCAGTAATGTACCACCTTCCTGGATTTCTCTCACTATTCCAGTCAATGACAGGGGTTCTCTTGTATAATTTAGACTGTTTCATTGGCCATCTGCTCTATCACTGTGGCATCCAGAAGTCTGATAACCAGGGCTTCTAGTCCATACTACAAACATTGATTAAAATGCAGCAGAAACCTGTGTTTTTCCCTACAGCCTGCTCTCCACACATACCACCATGAACCTTTGGGGCTACAGTTGTTCCCCATTAGTCTATCTGAGCTCTAATTTAGCCCACACTTCTCCGTCTCAGCCAGAAAGATAACAGGTGAGTCTTTGTGAGATACAGTGTTAACATTAGTGTATACTGTAGGTAGAGCACAGGAGGTTTTGTCTTGGTGCAGAGGCTGATGCATGCTGTGAGCTTACTCCAGCATTTCAGATCCTTCTGGCACACCAGGGAGATGGCAACGCCCGCCTGAGCCCCTCCCAGAGCCGCCTACACAGTACCCTGACTTTCATTGGCTCCCCTAAGATGGTGTTCCATGATTGGCCACCTCCACCTATAAATACCTGTACTTCCTCAATAAAGTTAGACCTGGTCCCAGAACCTGGTCTCCGTAGTCGTGCATGCAAGCGTCCTACGCTAGGGGCTCCGCCGTCCTCACCCCTGGGAAATCCCTTGCTTCATATGGCGCCTGAACGTGGGGCACCCAGCACGTCGGACCAGGTGAGTGACCCTCTGCAACATGGGCAATATTCCCCCCGAAGCACGCGCCCCTCAAGCGTGAGCTCTCCACGCCATTTGCAGAGTAGGCTAGTTTAAGATAAAAAAGAAAGAAAGAAAGAAAGAAAGAAAGAAAGAAAGAAAGAAAGAAAGAAAGAAAGAAAGAAAGAAAGAAAGAAAGAAAGAAAGAAAGAAGAAAGAAAAACTTCAGATGGTGTGGGAGTGCTTCTTACACCTCAACCCCTGGTTGTTAGAAGCCTCGGTTTGGGACCCGGGCACATGGGAGAAAGTACTCAAACATGTAATATCTGCAGAGGTCCATGAAGGAAAAATATTTCCACTTTCTCTAACCCCTGCCATTTTGGCCCTCCTCTCATGCCTCTCTGGAGTCCCCCCTGAACCATCTCTGCCAGTACCTGCAGCCCTTGCAGCCTCAGTGGAGGCAGGTCCCCTCCCCCAGTACTCCTCATCAGAGCCCTCTGCCCCCCCTGATGCATGGGAGTTGTTTGTTAAAGAGCCTCCGGACAAGAGTGAAACTAACCAGTCTACTGCCAAGTCCGAACTTTTGGGGAAGGGGAAAACAGCTCCTCCTCTAGTTTCTACAACAAATAAACCCCCAAGTACTCAACCAACACTGAAAAACACTGATGATAGCTTCTGGACAGAACTATATAAGGTTCAATGTCAGCAAAGAGCTGCTGCAAGATTTTCTTTAGGTCTTGAGGCTTCTCACGAGACTTTCTCCCAGGCACCCCCTCAAGCCTTCCCAGTAAACAACAACCCCACAGCCACTCAACCACAACCCTGGCTTCCGCCTAACCAAAAGGAGTTATTAGCCATTAGGAAAGCAGTACAGGAAGATGGTCTCTCAGCCCCATATACTCAACAACTATTAGACAATTCTAGCATTTATCTCAATTGTCCCTATGATTGGAAATGTTTGGCCAGAACCATCTTACCTCCTGGAGACTTGATCCAGTGGAAAGCACTGTTTTGCGAGCAGGCTAAGCTTCTCGCAGACCAAAACCATGCTTCCGGAAGGGGTAATACACCTAACTTAAAGGTGGAGGTGGAGGCACTTCAAGGGGAAGGTCAATACGCCTCCCCAGCTGCTCAAGCCCAGGGACAGCCTAGGTATTTTGACCAGGTCCGCCTCTGTGCTATGCGTGCGTTCGCCCAAATTAATTCTAAAGGGAAGCCGGCCCAATTATCCAAATTAGTCCAAGGATTGAATGAAGGCTTCTCAGAGTTCTTATACAGAGTACGGGAGGCTGTTGACGGAAAGGTTACTCATTCTCAGGCAGCTGATGCCCTCACTCGAGAATTAGCATGGGAAGGAGCTAATGCGCAGTGTAGACAGGCCATAGCACCAGTAAAGTCCAGAAATATTGATGATTGGGTCCTTGCGAGTCGCGATGTTAGCAGTAGACCTGCAGCAGCGCTAGCTGCTGCGCTCCCAGAACACATGAATCTGAGAGTAAGAGCTGACGCCCCAAAAGGGGGCGTGGCCACGTAGCCACAGAGGAAAAAACAACTTCCCTCTGAGAAGAAAAAAACAACAACCTCCCCTCAGTGTAGAAAGGGCTTTTCATTGGCGACGGGACTGCCGCTCCAATAAAGGTAAGGAAGGCAATACTCTACCACCTTTAAACAAGAAGGGGCACAGCTCTCAGCCCCACAAGTAAGAAAGCTTAAAATCCAAATACAAAAAGAGAAAGAGGGGATAATAGGAAGTAACCCGCATACTATACTAACACAGGTTTTAACCACATTAAACTTTTTTCATTTTGATAATCATGGTCTCCCTCCAATATACAAGCACTGGGGAAGTCTTTGGAATCTTCCAACACCCCTTCCCCTGGTTCGATGGCGGGATCCCCTTTCAAGAATATGGAAGGGCCCCGATCCACTATTAACCCAAGGGAGAGGTTTTGCTTGTATCTTCCTAGAAGGCGAGAGACACCCCCTCTGGATTCCAGCGAGAGACGTCAAGCCACACGCCTTAAGAGATGAGTCGGAGACCAGTCACCCCACCAGTGGCGGAGATGACCTCTCACTTGAAGAGGAGACATGGCACCGCCAGAAGAGACATCCCCGAGGCAGAAGGGCTCACCCGATAACGTAGGGCAATATCAAGGCGCTACAGGAGCAGGCGGCATGAAGGGCACCGGAGGAGAATCCTTCAGCAGGGACTCTATTCTTATTAATGTGTGCTATCATTACTGCCAACAGTACAAGAGCACACGGATAGACTCTATGGACCATGATGCAACACCCTGGGGTCTTAATGCCTGTGGGGACCGATAGTCTCCAATTCCCTGTCACCCGAGCCTCTAACTGTTCGGCGGGGCTCCCCTGCGATAGGGCCAGACAAAGTGAGATTTCTTGGAATGGAACCTTATTCTGTGATTCTTTCAACCACCAGGTGTTAAAATGGTCAACTACTCTTAACACCTCAGAGGGCAGCTGGGAGGGCAATGTTACTAGACAGACCAGTAAGTCCACCCAGCATTTCTTTCATCCCTGCTTTAGGCTCCCTTTCCTTTTTCTCATAAGCAATGAGAGCTCTTTTGATTGTACCACTGCAAAAAATGTATCTTACTTTGGGTTTCAGCCACCTCACTTGGCTAAACCCTGCTAACCTATTCATTTGGGCTACCCTAGCTGGTATAGCATTTTTTCCTCTTCTGTATGTTCACCATGATAGCCCGCATAACTGCATAATAGGCCATGATAATACACATCCAACGGGCACTAATAAAAGGAAGGGGGAGATGTAGGTAGAGCACAGGAGGTTTTGTCTTGGTGCAGAGGCTGATGCATGCTGTGAGCTTACTCCAGCATTTCAGATCCTTCTGGCACACCAGGGAGATGGCAACGCCCGCCTGAGCCCCTCCCAGAGCTGCCTACACAGTACCCTGACTTTCATTGGCTCCCCTAAGATGGTGTTCCATGATTGGCCACCTCCACTATAAATACCTGTACTTCCTCAGTAAAGTTAGACCTGAGTCCCAGAACCTGGTCTCCATAGTCGTGCATGCAAGCGTCCTACGCTAGGGGCTCCGCCGTCCTCACCCCTGGGAAATCCCCTGCTTCAGTATACTACATATAAAAACTTCACCTCATCTATGAAAAGCAGAAAATAAGAATATAAAGCATTCTTTTTCAGACGGGGTCCTGTGGACCCTTCGATTCCCTTCTGAGTTAATTTGATTGACCCTGCAAGAGATTGAGCCTTTAACAAGGACATAGGGCACTCTCGGGGTTAAACAAAAGGTATAGTCATTGACTATAGTAACCTCTGCCAAAAATAAAAATAAAAGCAATTAATTGCAAGTGATTATTTAACTTTGTAATGTACTATAATCAGCCTTGCACACTCCTCATCTCCCCAGTAAATGTGCTCACGAGGCTATTCCATGCACAAATCCCTTTTCTGATTATATAATCCCTTAAATAATGACCTGAGAAATATTCCTGCATGCAAAGAAAATTAGATCAGGTAAAGCACTTTTTGCTTATAAAAGTTTAAAGATGACTCTATCTTTATTTAATGACTGTAGGTTATATAGGAAATAATGTTTATTGCATTTTGAAAAAACTTTACATCCATATATAATGCAACAGTACTCTGACCCTTCTCACAGTGTCCTTTGCTTGAGAAAGATTTATGAGTGTCACTAGAAAAAATTGGATCTACCTTTCTTCCATTTAGAAATGATTCTGGCTTATGTGACAAACTGTGTCCTCTCTTTCTCCCTGCTTCCTTTGCTGTCCTCAGGAACACTTTCAGAAGAGCAGGTCTGTGCTTCTCCACTTCTGAGGCTCCTGCTGCTTCTGCTTATTCACCACCTGAAGTCTTAATTCTCTGTTTGTAACACCACAATTGGTTACTGTGGAGATAATTTTGCCATAATCATGCTAGAATTATTACTTGAGGACAGAGATCAGAGGGAAGTCAATGAAATCTAACAATGGGTCCTAAATGACAAAGAAGAACCAGAAACAGGATAATTTTCAGCCAGATTATCTGTTCTGGCTTTGCTACGTTTAAAAATAAAATTCACAGGCTTGTTCAAACTCCTGTCGGGCTTTCAAAACTCATTTCCTGAGTTCTTACTGCAGTCATTAACTTCTTCACAGTGAGAACTCTGACAAGGAGGCAAACTCAGTCACTTCAAAAATGTCATTACTAGCCCTAGCCGTTTGCCTCAGTGGATTTAGCGTCCACCCACACACTGAAAGGTCCCAGATTTGATTCTGGTTAAGTGCATGTACCTCAGTTGCAGGCTCCATCCCTGGCCCTGGTTAGGGCGTGTGCAGAGACAGTTAATCTATGTGTCTCTCTTATGTCAATGTTTCTCTCTGTGTCCCTCTCTCTCCCTTGTGCTCTCTAAAAATCAATGGAAAAATGTCCTCAGATGAGGATTTGAGGATTTTAAACACACACACACAAACATGCACACACACACACACACACACACAGAAATGTCATCACTAAAAATTCGTTGAGTTGAAACGTGCTGGACAGATCAGCAGCAGCTTAAGACTTAAGCCCAATTCAGAAATAAATTTCACACCTAAATGGTAAATCTCATCTCTACACTTTCTGAGGTAGGCGATTTATTAATGGTTCAGTCAACATCACAACACATTCATTCACATAAGTCTAAGCATTACTGTGAGTCCCTGTTGAACATCAGGTTCAAAACAGCCCACACTCATATTAAACAGAAGAAATGAATCCCACATGTCTCTGTTGGGGGTTGGCAAACACAGATGGGCTGGTACAGAGCCAGGGGCAGCCTAGGGAGATGAAAAACATTAGTGGTGCCTCCTTCATGGATTTCCAACCCAAAGTAAGTTGGAGATAACAAGTCTGTGTTTCGAACTGCTAAATTTATGGTACTTTTTAAATGCAGTAATAGAAAACTAATATAGTGACCAATGATCCTATATAATAAAGAGGTAATATGCAAATTAACCCTCACTCCATCATGCTGTCACAAGATGGCTGAGCCCACAGAGGATGCAGGGTTCCCCTAATGAGCTGTAATAAGCGATCAGCAGGGACCTGAAGTTGTGTGGCACTGGGCTGGGCTGGGGGACCTCAGGCCATGCCCCCCACCCAGAGGGGCTTGATGGGAGACCTCAGGCTGCACTCCCCATGTTGGTGCTGGGATAGGCAACCTCAGGCCTGGCAGAGCTTGACAGGGGTCCTGAAGCTGTGCCCCCCTACCTGGCTGGACTTGACAAGGGACTTGAGACTGTGTCCCCTGCCTGATGCCAGGCTGAGGGACCTGAGGCTGCACCCCCCTGCCCAGTGGGGCTTGATGGGGCTGGGGCTGGCTGCTTGGATCTCACCCAATGGGGGTAGGTCCAGCCAGGTCTGGATTTCATGCAATTTTGAGGTGCATGCAGGTGGGCAGGGACTTGACTCTGGGTCCTGAGGCATGCCCCGACTCTGACAGGAGGGAGATTTTCCTATACATTTTACTAATTTCCTTTCATCTCTGACACTTCTATTATAGAGAAAGGGCAAATAGCAATATTAAACTATTTCCTCTAATTAATTCCCCTTTAATGTGTACAAATTTCATGCACTGGACCGCTAGTGTATTTATATTAGAAAACAGCTGCATGGCCACCAGAAATCAAGAACTGGTGCCACCTACAGACCAGAAATCTGTAGGAATGTATTATCCATATATATACAAAGTGGTTCAGGTCAAAGGAAGATAGTGAGCGCTGCCTGCCTCCTGAGAGAAATGTTTCTAGAAGGTAGGAAGAGGAACCAGTAGATCCCCTCTCACTGCTCTATATCAGTGAGGGTTCATTTGGTTGCAAGCAAAGAAACACAACTCAAAGTGTCTTGATAATAAAGAAAATGCAATGATGAGAAAACATAAATGTAGAGAAAAGTCTTTCTGGAGTTTGACAAGGACTGATTCAGCTACTCAATGATGTCACTACAGCTCAGTTTTGTTTTGTTTGTAACTCCACTCTCCCTGCCATCGCTCCTCCACTCTTGTGGTCTCAAGACGCCTGCCAACAGTTCCCAGTGCTGCATACCCCCTCTCTCATGTCCATCAGGAAAGAGAGTTTTGTCCCAGTATTCTCAGCAAAATTCCTGAAAGTCACATTGACTGGACTGGCTCAGCTTGCATGCCCATCTATAAGCCAATCCTTATAAGCAGCCAGGGCATTGGAATGCATATTTGGCTTAGCCAAGGTCATGTGTTCCATCCAACAAGCTGGGCATGATGGGAACACATAAAACCTAAATGAAAATCACAACTCTTTGGAAATGGGCTGAGTCATGGGTCCAGGGAGGCTGCTAACAAATGTCTACTAGAACCCCAATTCAAAGAGGTAAAGTTAGTTCTATTCTGTGATTTAGAAGGGAGGAGGACATTGGTAACTCATTGGGAATCCCAGCCCAAAGGGCCTTCTCTTTTCAGCCAAAAAATAGCACTAGGGGTCAGCAGTAGCTGCATGGGAAGGCCTCAGACCTTGTTCCTGATAAGAGTCTCGGCAACAGAGGATTGGATCTGACGGGAGCTGTTCCATCCTGCATGTGTTCAATGGCCCCGAGCTCAAGGGCTCCTTGTGACTGCAGCTGTGGTTCCACATCCTTCTCCATGCCCCTTAGTCTTCCAAATCACTGAGCAGGCAATCTGATGATATAATTGGATGGTTCTCATTTCTTCTTTCAAAACACATTCTATCTGAGATATTTTTGTTATAAATCCACACACTATCAGCACTCAGTCCAACACTTTCCTGGCTGTAAATGAACACCAAGCATGTAAGTATATCCCTCTGTAGGAATAACAAATAGAATAACTAAAGAGCCCAGTAAAATAGTATCATGAATGTCCAGATCTCCAGCTGCAAACTGCAAATACAGGTTATAAGAATAAAGTATAAAATTTAAGGTGGCTCAGTAGAACAATCCTTAATAACTATTTCAAGAAGTCAAAACTTTAAAAATTATCTGATTTGTGAATCTTTGGCTTTAAGTTTTAGACGACAAGTGTACAGTTGAGTTTGCCATATATTTCATTTCAAAACACACTAAGTTGTATTTCAACATGATTCAAGAACCAAGAAAAATAAGATTCTACAAGCACAGTGGTCAATAGCATCCATTAGCCTGCATCAGGCACTTGAGGGAGTGGCAGAAAGTGTGGTGAACTGGACACGGCTTGACCTGTCTCAAGCAGGGAGCCTGTCCTCAGACCTAGTTGTTCTGCATAGATGTGGAAGTGTGGGAATGGGAACGTAGTGTTGCCAGTTTGGTCGCTTTTTTAAAAAAGCTTACAATCTAAATCTTTCTGTAAAATCTCCTAATTTTTAATGTTAGATTACTTTTTCTTAAGCTGGAAGGCCAATTGAAACTCCACAGTTTGCAGCCAGAGATTG
The DNA here is from genome assembly GCA_004026665.1 of Murina feae. NCBI lineage: Eukaryota > Metazoa > Chordata > Mammalia > Chiroptera > Vespertilionidae > Murina > Murina feae. Next base: position 420 of record PVJC01028872.1, on the reverse strand, counting down.
GGACATTCATGATACAGGCTTTCGACTTTGCATGGGGCACCTCTCAGATGGCTTTCTTCCCAACCAAAACTTCTCCAGCTCCAATAACCTAGGCAGGAGGCAGAAGCATGAGAGAGCTGCGCCTCTGCAGGATCTGAGAGGAACTGTGTGTCACTCTGAGAGAAGGGACTGTCATGACTTTCAATGAATTTGCCCCAGGATTTTTTTTTTTAATGACAATTCTGCTAAGTTGACATTTTACTCATATAGTCAGTACATGCAATAATTCCCATAATCTTCAAAATAAAGGATGAGATGCATATACAACTTTTACTAAAACAAAAATAATTCTTCCTCGTACTCTTACATAAATGTCCAAAGGGGAATGAGGAATGTTCTCTCTCTCTCTCTCTCTCTCTCTCTCTCTCTCTCTCTCTCTCT
>PVJC01028871.1:0-22262 GCA_004026665.1 Murina feae | reverse complement strand
ATGCAGTTAGCCCCCATGCAGTTAGCCCCCATGCAGTTAGCCCCCATGCAGTTAGCCCATGCCATGTTGGCCCTCTTGATGCCACAACTCTGGCTTTCCACTGCGCTTAGAATAATATCCAGGCCCTGCAGGGTGTGCCTGGGGCCTCACCTCTGATCCTTCTCAGGCCATTTCCCTCTTGCTCTGCTCTGGTCAGCCTGGGCTAGGTTGCTGGTAAAATAAGGATGCTCGGTTAAACTTGGATTTTAGACAAGCCATGTAGGAATGCTTTACAGGTGTAAGTCTATCCCATGCATTGTTTGGGATATACTTTATACCAAAGAAGTATTTGTTGTTTATCTGAAATTCAAATTTAATTTGTGTGTGTGCCTATATGCAAAGTGTGACTAAACCTGGAAGCTCTAGCTTGCACTCTTTCAGTCCCCTGGCTGCTGGGGGGATGCCACCCCAGCCAGGCCTTGGCTGCTCTTTGCCCCTCACCTGCAATGTTCTTCCTTGGCGCTGCCTGGCCGGCTGCTCCTCGTCCTTCAGGTTTCAGCTTGAGTGGCACCTTCTCTGATCACCAGTCTAAAGCAGGCTCCCTGTTATTCTCCCTCAGAGCATCCTCTTCTTTCCCATGATTTGGAATTAGATGTATACCCTCCATTAAGGCTGCCTCACTGCCAGGCTCGGAGCTCCCCCAGGGAAGGGACTAATGCCCAGAGCCAGCAGCTGCCAGGCCCTTGTTACTCATGTCAGTAATATTCCTGCCTCTACCCATGCTGGTCCCTCCTCCTGGGAGCCCTCGATGCCCTGACCCCCCTGTCCTTCCTGTCCTTCCCATTTGCTTGGTTCATTGTTGTGGGGGATCCTAGGTGTGTCTGAGGTGGGCTAGGTGGGTTCCCAGGAGCTCAGATCTTGCCCTCGAGGATCTCATGTGAGTCAAGGAACGGTGAGCTCCTGTGTGGTGTGTAAGTGCATGGGTGGTGGTCTGGGTGATGTAGTGGGAGGGTGCCCTCCTAGAAGATGCCTGCATCACAGCCCTCACTCTCACCCAGGAAGAGCTAGAGCTCCTAGTCCTGTTTCAGGAGAGCTGTGTACAGACTTTGGCCACAGGGAGTCCTGGTGCCTCCTCTTCCCCAAGACTTCTCAAGGGCAGAGGCCTGCTTGCTCTTCTCCACTTCCCCAGCTTCTCCTAGCACAGCCTGAGTCACAGCAAGTGTATTTGTACTCACAATGTAAATGTATGCATGGAATGCTTTGGGCTGCAAGTAACGCAATCCATGACTCCCACTATTTCAGTCAATAAGGAATGTCATATTTCACACTGTAGGAAGCCCAGATGCAGGTGAGCACAGCCAGAAGTTTAGTGATGGCTGAGGGACCAGGTCTCCCTGATCCTCTGCTCTGTTGTCCTCAGCACGGGTGCCATGCTAAGGGTAGCTCCCTGAGATCACAAGGCGGCCCTGGGTCTGTGTGCCACTCCCTTCTCACCCCACGGGAGAGTGAGAGGACCCACTCCTACCCATGCCACATGCGCCCTTATCCCGAGTCTGGTGAGGACAGTGGCCCACTCTGGACCGAGGACAGGTGCCAGGCAAATGCTGGTTCTCATTAGCTTAAGGCAGAGGTTTCCCAACTTCCTCGGCTCTGGCACCCTTAGCATCTCAGGAACTTTCCCTGGCTAAAAGAAATATTTAACAGTTCTCCTTATTAGTTAGTCAGGCACAAACAATTTAGTAAGTATTTATATCCTAACTATGTAGTAGCCATTTGTAAAAATTACTCATCAATGGAAAAAAATTCTTTTCCTATCATTCCTCATTAACTGCAGTTCTTTCTAATGGGATGTGTGTGCCTGTTGGCACTGCACAACCTCTCAAACCTGGGAGTTAGACTGATGCCACGCCTTTCTTCCTAATTACGTTGATTTTTGCATGGTCCTGGCTTTTCATGCCAGCGACCACTGAAAACCTGGCTTTACACGGTTACGATATCATTAATGTTAAAACCGTGAAGCACCTTGAGCTCATAGTCCTCAGGATTCTGACAGATGTCACTGTGTTTTCCTTGAAGTTTTAAAATATCACCTGGTCCTCCATTGAATTCACTGCAACACCTTGGGGTGCCTTGGTACGTGGTTTGGGAACTATGTTCTTAGAGAAATTATTGTGCCTCCATGGAGCCAGGCCTGAGGAAGATAAATACCTGGACAAAATAAGGGTTCTGTTCAGCACGAGAAAGAGTAGGAGTGGATGCCTGATCAGTAACAGGAGCCATGGAAATGGACATTAATGATTGTTGCCTGGATGTTGCATTTCAAGGCCATTAAGAGAGGAGAAATAAATACCTTCTAGTGGCTGCTTGCTCATGCCACCAAGAAGCACAGAGAGTTTGCTGCCTGCAGAACTGTAATTCCTATGACAGGGTCACTTCCCTTGGTTTCTCTCGGTGACTGTTTAAAACATCACTAACTAATTCAGGGGCTCCTAACCCTATTGGACAGGCTGGGGAAACGGGTGAGCCCTTCTCAGAACAAGGAGACGTGGGAGCCTTGCGTTCCCGTGCTGCTGGGCCTGGTTCACGTTGTCATTCTAGGCACATACTCTGACCGCTTTCAGCTGCGGCGTGTGGTTGAGATCTGTGAAATGCCGATTGTCACTCCCACCCAGGCTCTCCTGGGAGGACATCCTGTCCTGGAATGAGGGGTTCCTACTGCTGCCGAGCAAATTGACCGGGATGCTAAGGACACCCACTGACTAGAGCTGTGACCCCTTCCTTGCGAGAGCCTCAGAGCCAACCACCGCTTATCCTGGGAGGTCCCGGCCTGGTGGCTGCATGCCAGGCTCGGGCTGACCCCTGGCAACAAGGCCTGTTTCTGACTGTGGCTCTCCATCCTCAGCCCAGAGAGAGGGTTCTGCCCTCACCTGGTCTCTCTGCCATCCTCCACCCTAGAGCCACCTAGAGAGGGTTCTGTCTCACCAAAGCCCCGAGGAAACATCTGAGGCTGAGTCCAAGGGGCCTCCCTCGGCCCCAGGTACAAACCCTCGTGGCTACCCCACAGGCTTATCTGAGTCCCGTGTCCTTGTTGCCCAGCGAGTGCAGACAATCTCTTTCCGGAGCTCATGTTCCCAAGCCTTTGAGGCAGCTGGGCTTTGATAACCACCTGGCGTAGAGGCCTCCAGCTCCTCCCCCGAAGGTCCTGGTGCAGAGCAGCCAGCCTGCGGGGCTCTGGGTGGACAGAGGTGGGTAGGGCAGCTTCTGGGTAACTCGCGCCACTGTGGGCTGGGAGCACTTTCTCCACCGTAGAGCACCCCCTTCCGTTGTGTCACGGTTTCAGTCCACAGCAAGCAAACTCGATAGCATCAAACCCTTTATGAATTTACTTTGTGCTGGTCATTGTTTTGTTCTTTTTAATCCTTCCCTGAGGACATGCTTAGAGAGAGGAAAGGGGGTGGGGAGAGGAAGAAAGAGAAATGTCAACGTGAGAGAGAAACATCACTAACCCGATGCCTTACTCACCGGTCCTGACCAGGGATTGAACCCGAAACTCAGGGATGTGCCCTGATCAGGAATTGAACCTGCAACCTTTTGGTGCACAGAACGACACTCAACCAGCTGAGCCACTCCACCGAGCTGTTTCTTTGTTTTGTTTTTTAATATATACTTTCTGAGTGTACAGTTACATTCAGTTCTTATGATACCTTGATAGGAATTTCTCCCATTCCCATTCACAGATGATAGGATTAAGGCTCAGGCTGGTTAAAGAACTTGCCCTAGAGAGTGCCAGTGGCAACGCTGGGATACAAGCCAGGGCAACTGGACACTCCAGGCCGGCCCACTACCTCCTGCACTGCCAGCCTGTGCCACAGGCTGGGGGACCTTGGGGACCATTCGGTTCAAGCCTGAGTTCACCCAGCTCACTGGTGGCCAAGAGGCTGTGGAACCTGCTCTCTTATCTCCTGGGCCCAGCACTCTTTCCAAAGGTGTTTAACGTTCTTTTATTTTGTGGGGAAGGTGGCCTTTGAAGGTAGGGAAACGGGGACTATATGGTACTTGGAAACCCCAGAATTGATAGTGGTGGCAAGATAATTGCATGCTAAGCAGCAAGGTCTGTGGTTGAGGGGTCCTCTATCTCTGGCTTTGAGCACAGTATGTCGAAGTCGTGATTGGGTGACAGAGACGAAGAATCCTAATGCTGTTCCTGTGCTTTGCCCAACAGTGCCGTTTCTAGAAATTCCAAGGAAATCATTTGGAATGCAGGCCAAGCTTTTCATGCCATGACTTTTGCAACAACACAACGAATAAACGAAGCTTTCACTAGGGGAAGGCCCACATAAACCCCAGTTCAGGCCAGTGCAGGAAGACCCTGCAGCCTCTAAAAGGGTCTATAGCCCAGCTAGTGAAGCTCAGTGGTAGAGCATCGACTCATGAACCAGAAGACTGTGGTTAGACTAGATTCCCAGTCAGGGCACTTGCCTGGGTTGCAGACTTAATCCTTAGTAGGCAGCATGCAAGCAGGCAGCTGATCAGTGAGTCTCATCATTAAATGTTTCTCCCTTCCTCTCTGAAATCAATTATATATATGTAGTGCTTACAAAGAGAGTGAGATGTAATGAGGAAAATCCTGCTCATACCAAGTTAAGCCAAAGGGTGCAGTGGGGTGGGGAACTGGACGTGGAATGGAGAATGCAGAATACTTTAGGGTCTCCATTATGTGAACAACAATTGGTGTGTGTGTGCGGGGGTGGGGGGAGGAAAAATTTCATAAGTTTGATTGCTTCTCTGCAATTTTCTGATTGCACGGTTTTCTACAGATGTAGGGTAACTTGTATAGCTGGAAAACACAACCAGCCAACCAGCCACAACAACAAATGGTGCCTGTCCAGACTGGGAGGGCAGGGGGAGCACCCACATTCTCTGCTCCCAGGGCCCAGGGAAGGGAGAGAGTGGAAGTGGAGGGAGGGGAGGGCTCAGGGACTGTCCTGGGCACTGATGCTCTGAACTGGCTGGACAGCTCACCACTCTGGAGTGTGGGCGGCACTGGCTCGCCCTCACTGGAGGGAGGACTGTGGGGTGGGGATGGGGTGATACTTGGCTGTCTAGGTTACTTCTCCATGCAGCCAGCTGAGCTGACTTTGCTTGTGGCTCAGGGAAGGCCCAGCCCCTCCAGGCCTCGCAGTTGAGCCCTGGAGGAAGGAGCAGGCTCACTGAGAGGGGGACTCAGCTGGCCAAGAGTTGATACTTCCCTTCATGCCCTTTGCAAAGCCAAACAAGGCCTGCGTTGCCTGGAAAGCGCTGTGCTCTGAGTGGTAGGAAACAGCAGCAGCCCTGGGCTGGAAGCTGTCTCAGTTCAAGTTTGGTTTGATGTCCGTCAGGATGGCTGGGGGGTCGGGGAAACCTCCTCCAGGGCCAGGGTCCACCAAATCCAGGCCACCACGCCCCCTGCACGCCCACCTCCTGTGCAGCTAAGGGTGCAGGTTGCTTGCATGTCAGGCCGGCCACGGGCTCAGGGAGTGAGTGGGCCAAGCATGCACACAGCAGATTGCAGTCCCCAGCCAGATGGGCTTCACAAACCCTGGCTGAGTAGCAGAGACGGTAACGCTCATCTGTGGAGTGCTCATCTTGCTGTGGGCCATGACCCGGGAACTACCCTGATGGCCGCACAGATGTCAGTAGGATGAACAGTCAGAGCAGCCTGGGACCCGAGCAGCCCTAAACCTTTCATCTGCCCTCAACCTGCCACCTGGGGGAATCAACCACAAACAGTGACTGGTGTGGAAAGCCACAGGTGCTAAGGAGTCAGAGAACCGCACCTCCATGTGCCAAGATGGACAGCGAGGCTCCCCTGTGGGGGAACCTGAGCTCTCCAGGGCCTTCCTCTCTGTTCCTGTGATTCCTGTGTGCTGCTCACCCAGAGCCTCCTCCCCATCCACCCGCAGACTCCTGGGCGAAGGTGGTGTGTCCAGCGCCAGAGCTGCAGGTGTGCACACAACCTCACACGGCCCCTGCTCATGGGTTGCCTTGGGCTCCGTGCTGGGGTCTGGCTCACACCCCTGGCGCGATCTCGGGTTTCTTGCTGGTCCTCAACAGGACCTCTTCCTCTCTGTGGTGCTGGACTGGCCCGCTAAGCTATGCTTGGCATGTGCGTGATCACAGGGACAGTTATAGGGTTAATCGGTGCTGGTTGTTTTGGTTTTGTGTTTTGTTTGTTACTGTTTCTTAATACGTAGATCCGGCAGAGATGTGGCTATGCAAAAAGAAGGTAAGACATGTTGGCTGTGATGGCAAGGCCAGTCGCTGCGATGTTCCAGGCCTTCCTCTCCTTTATCACAGTAGTTACCACTTACTAAGTGCTTCCTGGGTACTCTGCCCCTCCTCATATTCCCACTAATCCTCCAAACGACCCTATGAAGTAGATATTTATGAATCATTCCTTCATTCCTCAACTCTTGAACGAGTTGTTGCTGTACCCCACACATTGTCACTCCTGTTTTAAGTTGCAGTGACAGATTACAGAGTTTAAATAACTTGCCTAAGGACTCGAGGCAAAGAGTGACAGGAGGTGAGGGAGGGCTGGCTGGTGGAAGTGGGTGCATGTCTAGAGCGGGCACACTTGTGCCACATGGGAGGTTCAGCATGACACAGGGAGGGGCAGTGAGGAGCATGGTTACAGGACATGGCCTGGCTGGGCTGCAGTGGAAGAGGGTGGGGGTTCTCCTCTCCCCCAGTTTTATTGAGATACTAGAGGCCCGATGCATGAAATTCATGCAAGAGTAGGCCTTCCTTCTCCCAGCTGCTGGCACTGGCTTCCCTCTGGCTGCTGGCAGGCACCCAGGACCCGGGCTTCCCTCACCCCGGTTTTGTCTGGAATGATGTCCGGTCTAATTAGCATATTACCCTTTTATTATTAAAGATAACTGATGTGCAACAGTGTATATGTTTAAGATGTACAGCATAATATCTTGACTTACATATACTGTGAGTTGATTCCCACAGTAAGTTTAGTTAACATCCATTATCTCATATAGATACAAAAAGAGAGGAAATGTTATTTTCCTTATGATGAGAACTCTTAAGATTTACTCTCTTAACTTTCAAATATGCCGCAGCAATGTCAACCACAGTTATCCCGTTGTACCTGGCATCCCTGGTACTTAGTTATACCTGGAAGTTTGTGCCTTTTGGCCATTTTCATCCAATTTCCCCTTCCCCCATCCCCATTTCTCTGCTAACCTCAAAGCTGATCTCTTTCTTCTCTTGAGTATTTTTTACAAAAGATTCTACAATACAAGTGAGATCCTATAGTATTTGCTTTCCTCTGCCGGACTTATTTCACTCGGCATAATGCCCTCAGGTTCCACTCATGTTATCACAAATAGCAGGATTTCCTTCTTTTCTGTAACGTGTGTGTGTGTGTGTGTGTGTGTGTGTACCTCTTCTTTATCCAGTCATCTGTGGATGGACACTTAAGTGCTTCTATGTCTTGGCAATTGTAGGTAATGCTACTATGAACATGGGGGCACAGAAAGCTCTTTGACATCTTGTTTTCATTTCCTTCAGATGATTGCCAGGAGTGGAATTGCTGGATCACATGTTAGTTCTATTTTTAATTTTTGGAGGACCTTCCACACTGTTTCTATAGTGGTTGCACCAGCCTGCATTCCCACTGACAGTGCACAGGGTTCCCTTTTCTCCACATCCTTGCCAGCATTTGTTATCTCTAGTCTGATGCTACCCATTCTGACAGGTGTGAGGTGATACCTTATTGTGGTTTTGATTTGCATTTCCCTGGTGATTGGCGATGGTGAGCACCTTTTCATGTACCTGTTGGCTGTTTGTGTATCTTTAGAAAAATGCCTATTTAGGCCCCTTGCCCATTTAAAAATTGGATATTTGGGGTGTGCATTCTTTGAAAGGTGTAACTAATGTAAGATGTTCTTGCTCAGAAGGAAAACCCGACTCTAGCCCTGTGTAGAGAGTGGAAACTACCTGTCTTGGATTTCTTGCCTGAGCCGCCCTGCTCTGAATATAGCTTCTCCCAGGATGCCTTGCTCTTGGCCTGGGCTCTTCCTTTTGCCAGGAATACCCTCCTGCCATTTTCATCTAATTCCTGGCTCCAGGCATCCCCTCTCCGGGAAGACGTCAGAGATACCCAGGGCTCCTTAGGACTCTACAGCCTGCTCCCACACGGCCCTGCGGTGGGGTGATGCCCTGGCCCGTGTACCTGTGTGTCCCCCCACTGGGCTTAGGATGAGGGATGCTAGAGTAGGTGGGCTGGGCATGTCTGTGCATGTGTGCATCTGTCTCTGGTGGTCTGGGTGTGTGCTGTATAGGTATGCATGCTCACATGTGTCTGTGACTGAGGGTCCATGTGGGTTGTATCCTGGATGTGTCCAGGTGTGTCTTTTCTGATTGCATGCATGCGTGTGTGTTTTCTGTCTGTATGGGAATGCTTCCCCGGGCTGAGAACAGGGGGTAGAGTCCGTCACCACCCCAATGGGAGCTAGCCGGCTACATCTTCATGGAGTGTCTTGACTGCCAGTCTCCTGGACAGCCAGCCCAACCCAGGGAGACCCTCTGTGTTTCTCCTCCAAGTCCTGATGTAGACACAGCCCATGGTCCTGCCTGCCCTCTGGTTCCCCTGCCTGGGTGGCGTGCATGGGGATGTGGCCAGCATCGCCCTGCTCTCCCTGTGCTCAGTAAGGAATGGATTATAATTCCTGGGCAGGCTGCATCTGCAACCAACTTGAGGGAAATAATTGTTGAGTGAGTTGAAAGACAAAAACTTGGAACTTCAATCCATCCATCCATCCGTGTCATTAAATAAGGCCAATCTAAGTCCTCAGTGCCTAATTTAGCTTCCAAGGCCAGCAGAGGCCTTACCCTACATGGCTCTCTGGAGCACCCATGGCGAAGTCCCTGCAGAGGCGAGCGTTGGGCAGTGCAGTGGGCAGTGACCTCACAGCCTAAGGACAGGCAGAGCCTGTGATGGACACCAGCCACACCTCAGGGACCTGGCTCTGAGCTGAGAGGCAGGCCTGGCTTTTGTGCTGCCTGCCCCTGGGAAGGTCACCCTGCAGCCCCAGGCCTCATCTGCTCAGGCCTGGCTCACAGGGCCTGTTAGAGGCATGACTGGGAGGAGCTGGGTGGAAATGAGGTCGTGATTCCTCCAGAGTTGCCTTACAGTTACTCCTCCAAGCTGTGTCTTGTTGTCTTCAACCAATGGGTGACTGAAAGAGATAAGAGATAAATCTGTGCCATAAATCCAACTTTTTGAAGGATTGATGTGAATCATTAATTCTTTCACCCATTAGACATTTAGTGACTCATTAATTCAACCATTCCTCCCCCCCTCTATTCATCCTTTTCTTAGATTCCCTCACTCCCTCATCCTCTTTCTGATTTATTCATTCACTAGTCCCTCCCTCCCTCCCTCCCTTTCCATGCTTTTGGGGAATTGCCTTTTAGGTGCTTGTCTCAGTGGCTGCCCAGAAATGAAGTCTTGGGGGCCTGCTGTCCTGAGGGTCAGTCCCAGGTTGGGCTCCCGAACTTGCGTCTTCTTCTCTCTGCCTGCCTCTGGCTCCCCACTGCCCCCTCGTTGAAGCACATTTCCTCTGCCCCCCCTCCCTCAGGGGGCATGGGAGCTGGTGGTGGGCTGGTGGGTGCATCCTCGCCAGGGCACTCGGGAGGAAAGGTGCTGAACTGACCTGATAAATGAACCAACAGGGATGTGTGGCCTGGCCCTCCTCCCGCTTTGATCAAAAGCCTCTGAACCCCTGATGACATCCCATGGCGTATTCCTCTATTAATCAGAAAAGCCTTGACAGATGTAAGCAATTTGTCTTTGGAGAGGACTGGAGGGGGTGGGGGAGGGAGCCTGCTCCAGCCCCATCCGCGTGGAGAAGATGCTGAGGGTGAGCCTTGAGATGGGGTCTGAATTCATGCATGCTAAGAAGGCAGGGGAACCCAGAGCCAGGCAGATCAGAAAGAGAAGTGTTTTCATTTCAAAGCATATTTCTTCCTTGATTGAATAGCGTCCCCCCCCCCTGCTCCCCCTCCCCACCCACTACTACCACCCAACCAGGGATGCTGGAATGAGGCTGGGATCCTGGGGTTAATCCCACCCAGACCCCTTCAGGGCTCAGATGCTTGAAGCAATGGGGGTTCATGTTCAGATTCTCTGACAGCAGTAGTCAGCGCTCTCAGTGCCTGGGGCTGCTTCAGTTCTCACCTGCACATCATGGTGTAGCTCAGCTAAGAAACCACAGCAAATGCACAACGGACCCGCCATGCAGCGGTCCAGAACGGGCCCCAGAGATGCAGAGAGGAAATAATGTCTACTCTTCTGAACCCCAGCCAAGACCGCCAGGCAGATAAATAACCCAGGAGGTGGGCGGGCAAGGGGGAGAACGTACAGTGTGGTCACAGAGAGGAAGTCACCAACTCAACAAGAGGGCCCACTTCCCAGAGGAGGTGACATAGCTGGGCCTCGTGTCTCACAGGAGAAGCTCATATGAGAAGGGCCTTCCCTTATTTGTCGGTTTGGAGAACTTCTACTCATCCTTCAACACCCACTTGGGCCTCCTCCTCTGTGAGCCTTTTTTCCTCACTAATTCTCAAGGTCAGAAACTGGTCTGATTCATCTGTATGTCCCAGTGCCCAGCCCAGGGCCTGGCATAAAGTAACAACCAGTGATCCCTGAAGTGAGTGGAAGAGAGTTGCAAACAGTGGGAACAGCATGTGCAAAGCTACGGAGGCAGGCATGGGTCAGCATGGGGGTGTGCAGAGAACTACAGCCTGTGTTTGTGTCAATGAGGCTGTGTCTAAACAATGTCTATATCAAGAGGGGGGAACCCAAACCTACATTGCATTCCTGGGTTTTCCCTCGAATACCCTACAAAGGCAGCCTAAAGATCTGATTGCATCTGAGGAGTACAAGGGGTACATAAAATCTTATTCTCATTATGGTTTTGTGTTGTTTTTTGGTTTTTTTTTAAAGAGTGCTGCATGAATCTGAGATGCTTCAAGCATAGATTTTTAGAACTTGCTCTTGCAAATTTCAGAGATGAGAGCCACAGCCAGTGTTTTGATCCTTTGCCTCCTTCCCTTTCTAATAAACACCTAGCATACTTTGCCAAGCATTCTGTGGTCGGGATTTACAGATCTGTGTGACTCACCCAAGTGAGCCAGGGAACATGAAAAGATGTCACTGGGGAGAAATATGCAGGGAAGGATGGGAGAGGTCAGCGCCTCCACCGGGCAGGACAGACTCCCACAGCTTTTCCTAATAAACAAGTTTCCAGGCCCTTTGAATTCTTCCGGAGAGGAGAGGAGCATCAGCATTCACATGGAGGGGAGGTACACCGCGGACAGAGAGCCTCAGAGAGGGGATTAAAAGCTGGGGCAGGAAACAGAACTGGGAGGCGGGCTGGCTCTGGAATGGTGGTTGCCAGCAACCATCACCGAGTACCTGCTGTTTGCCCATCACCAACGGCGGCGTGTTGCCTTGTGTAGGGTCATGTGGTTAGTAAGTGAGGAACTGGGATCAAACCTGGGTTTCCAGCAAGTCTGCTGTCCTGGATTCCCCTGGGATTGGACAGTGGGGCTGGGGCCTGGGCCTGAGCCACCACACCATGCAGACGGCTGCTCGTTGTCTCATATCCAAAGATGCTCACTGATTCCAAGACCTCCAAACTAATTCCACAGGAGTTTAGGATGAGAGGATGTAAAATAGGATTTACTCCATCCAGGCTTAGAATGCCCTCTGAATGCCCCAACCCACAGGACCAACGCTCTGCTCACAGGAGAGTGCCGTCCTGCGCCCACATTGTGTCCACCACCTCCCTGGTCCCTCCTGGCGGCCAGCCCTCCACGCAGCCCTGCTTGGCTCCTCTGGCCTTCATTTACGTCCTCGTCTCCCAGGGCCCGGTGCTGATAAAAAGCTGTTCCGCGTATCGAGTTCCTGCCATGTGCCTGCTCTGCGTGTAGAGTTTTATACACATTATCTGGATGAATCCTCCCAGCCCTGCTCAGAGGGGGGTCCTGTTGTCTTCATTTCTCACATGAGGCGATGGAAACCCAGGGAGGTTGAGTAACTTGCCAGAGGCCACACAACTGGAAAATGAAAGAGCAGAGATTTATGCTCCTGTATCTGCATGATGGGGGCACCGGTGTCCCTAAGACCTGCTCTTCTGTCTCTAGGCTGCCTCCCCAGGTCAGCTTCCGTCCTCCTGTCTTGCCACTGTTTCTGTTCCCCCTGATGAATCCTGGCTTCCCAGGTGAGGGCCTGGGCCTCTCTCTATCTGAGAGCCATTTGAGCTAGTTTTTCAGTGTGTTTAAGGCATCTGAGTGTGGCCAGAAATCAGCCTGTGGTTTCTGGAAGGTCAGTCCATGCATCAGTGAGCCTGTGGTTATGCGCCTCTGTGCATGTGTATGAGAGCACGTGTGACTATGATTGTGTGCATGTGTGCGCACGCACATGCATACATGTGAGTGTATGGCAGGGCAGCGATGCGAGACGAGCACAAGGTGAGCTGGAAGGAACGGATGGTGATGACAGAACAGGCTCTGAGCTGCACCACACAAGGGACAGAAGTGGAGCAAGCATGAGGGGACCCAGCAGGGTTCCAGAGAGCCGGGTGAGGCCTCTGAGAGCATGCACACTCCTCTGTGATATCCTTGTCATGGCTGCTGCAGCCTGGTACAGACATGTGTGGACTCAGAAAAGAAAAAGAAATATTTCTTAAGAACCTGCCTTAATGATGAGGTGTGAAGAAACACAGTAACAACTTCCGTTAGCTGGTCACTTGCTACACACATGTTCATATGTTCATTCTTACATGCATGAACATATGTACTCCTCAGACGCTTGCCGGGATGCATGATGAGTGAGGAAACTTCCCAGAGGCCACACAGCAGACTGATGACGATGGGAACCTGAGGCAGGGCAAGGACAGGTCTTGGCTGGAGCTGAGAGCCCGCCACTGGGCAGTGCAAGGTCAGCCCATCTGAACCAGGGGAGGAGTTTTAGAGGCCACAGAGTGGCCTTCCTGACCAGGACCCAGGGACCAGGCCTGCACCCGGGGCATCAGTGTAACTGTGGTGTGGACCTGGGGCTGCCAGGTGTAGGCAGTGCGTCTGGTCGGGGAGGGCCTGTGTTTTCCCACGATTGGCCCTGAGCATACGCCGCAATGTTGACACAACGTTGGAGACCTTTGGCTCTGAGTCTTGGAGGTCAAGTAGGGGTGCACCAAGGAGACCCCAAGGCAGGTGCCTGTTCTCACCAAGCGCATCCTGCCTCTGTGTCACTGAGTAAGCTGTCCCTGTCCACTTCCCAGGCTGATCCTTGCCGGCCCATCCAGGCTGAGTTTTAGTCACCCCCCCCCCCCACATCCCCCTTCCCCAGGAAGCGTTTCTGGTCTAGTCCAACCACGTGGATCACACACCCCCTCAGGGTGGCCCTGCCCGGCCTGTGTGCAGGGTGACTCTGACTCACCCTGGGTGCTCCACTGGGTGGAACAGCACAGCCTGGAGGCCCTGCAGAAATGGCTGGCTGCCAACATGGAGAGGGAAGGGAGAAGGAGCCATTGTCACCTACTGAACGAGCCTGCAGGAGGGGCTGCTGGTGGCTTCTCACTGAAGTAAATTCTAGCTAAAGAGCTGCAACTAAGTGGTTCCTGGAAGCGGGCGCAGATGGTGCCTGTAACCGGAATGCTACTTTAAAGCGCCTGTTAGCATATATTCTAAAGCGATTCAGCTGGGTTTTTCCTCAGAAAGCCCACCTGCCCACTGAAGCCTGAGGTCTGTGCTCCAGGGGAGGAGTGAGCACCGGCAGCCCAGGCGATGCCGGGCCCTGAGGCGGGGAGTGGGGAACCAGCTAGAGCAGGGTGGGGAACCTTATTTTTCTACCAAGGGCCATTGGATAATTATAGCATCATTCTCGGGCCATACAACATCACCCACTTAAAAATTAACCTGCTATATGTGATCAGACATTTAATAAACTCACCCCTAACGCCTTGGCAGGGCCAGACCAGATGATTTCATGGCCCGCGGGCCAGCTGTTCCCCACGCCTGGCCTGGAAGACTCCATCAGGCTGCAGGGGAAGAAGGCCTCTTCTCACTTTAGGAGGAGGGAGAAGGGAGGAAGACAGGGGAAGTGTCAGACTACATCATCCAGTTTCCCCCACAAGCCTGCCCCCCCCCCCCGAAACCAAAGAGAGCTATGGTGTAAGAAGATACAGGATGTGTTTCTGACTTTGGGGCTGATGTGTCGTCCCCAGGGAGGTGGGCTGAGAAACTTGTGGTCCCTCTTAGTGAAGTGCTACCTGATGCCACTGACCAGTGTAGAGTCAGCAGGAGCTGGACAAGGAGCTACATGAATCATGGAGCGTCTCCTTTGGCCCCTAGATGAATCGTGTGTCCACAAGCTCCTACTGAAGATGTGGGAAGCAGGGGGTGGAGCTGCCAGGGGGTGCTACCGTGGGGGTCACGGTGACCCCAGAGGAGAGGCCAGGCAGGGGGAAGCTGAGCGGGGCTAGGTGGCGCATCTGGCTGAGTCACTTGCAGTGTCACTGGGGATGGGACCAGAGGCTGAGGTGGGGAGCCCCGTGGGCACTGACCATTCTGAAGGGCAGACCAGGAGTTCTCAGCCCTGACCCCCATCAGAGGGGGTCAGGAGTGGGTTGAGAGAACAACCCCATGGCTTATCTCTCACTTTCCTGAGACCCCTTCCTCCACCAAAAGAGGACACATAAGCTTCTCCTTCCCCTTAGAAGCTGCTTGGGAAGAAGAGGAGAAAGGGAGAAAGACTGAGTATTTATCTGAAAGAGACTGGGATTCCTGTCATTGTGAAATGCAGTGGCCCCTGCTTCCCTCGTTTCCTGCTAGAGCAGACTATACCCTATCCCTGTGGGTATAGTCCAGTGCACATAACATGTGAAGTGCTTGACCATGAAACAAGATTCATCTGAGGCTTGGCCATAAGTTTATGCTGAGAGCATGGTATTCACCTGTGAAGTTGTTCTGTGCTGTCTTGGAGAATTCAGCATTTATCATTTAAAGTCATTTTATCATTTATCCTCTTAAATACCCACAGACAGGAGGCCTTTGAAGATAGTTGTACCCCATTCCTTCCTCTCTTCCAGTGGGAAATGCTTGCTGTTCTCTTATTCTTCCACTCCAGCTCCTGGGTACCCTCCAGTGTGCTTCCTGCTGTGGGGAGAGGGGAGGCCCAGCGTAGTGGGTGTCCCGCAGGGGGAGGGTACATGGCCGCAGGAGTACAGATTGCTGCGAGGAGAGCCAGGTAGAGCTTTGTAGTTAGCCTGCAATGATATTTGTCATGTTAGCTTTTGGCTATAAGTAACAACTAAGGGTGAAAATATAGATACTCAACAGGAAGACTGAAGAAAGGTATGAGCAAGGTCAGCTCAGTGGCTCAAGGATGGCATCAAGGAGCAAGGCTCTTTCTCGTTCTCTATTTCCCTATCCTCAGCAGGTCAGCATTTTTGTCCTCATGCAGTTGCCTCACGGTCACAGTATAGCTGCCACAGCTCCCGACATCACATTCTCACACAACTGTCACGTCTAACTCATGGGCCTCTCTTTTCTGGTAGGAAAACTTCTCCCAGAAACTTGACCAGGGAGGGCTCATGTGTCTCCCCTCCAGACCAGGTTCTGCACCCACCTTTCCTAGGATCAAGACATCGATTATCCGGTGCTCAGGGTGCTGTGAGCAGGGGGAAGGTTGGGAGGACTTTGGGCCAAGAAACCAACAGTGTTTGTCAAGGGTTCAAGTGAGACCAGGCAAGGAGAGGGAGCCAGGATAGGAAATTTCATGTGGCAAAAGCCAAGAACTGGCAAGAAGTTAAAGTAAGTAGATGCTGAACTGCAGTGTAGATGATGGTGATGGTGATGATGGTGGTGGGGCACTTACTCTACGCCACGCTTGATGCTTACTAAGCAGCCCACCCTAATCCTCACAACAGTGCTGTCATGTTACTTACAGGGGAACTGAGACGCCGTCCCACGTGCTGGCAGGGGGAGGCACTGAGGACATTGTTTCACCACCCTGGCTGCTGGTGTGGGTTGCTGGGAGCATTTCAGAACAGCTGCTGTGTGTGGAGTCCTTCTTCCCTCTTCCATCCCGTAGTCAACAACATTTAACAGTCTCCTCTGTTAGACTCATCAAACAGCCTCACATTCTAGGGCACAGTGGGGAACAGAATAGACAAGGCCTCTGCTCGTCTGCAGCTACATTCTAGTGGGAAGTATGGGATCATCCAGGGAAGATACTATGGTGAGGGCTAAGTAGGACGTTGTGACATGGTGGTGCCACCAAGAGGGCGTGCGTAGAGAGCCTTGTTTTCATGGGCTGGGCTGGGAAGAGGTCCCAGGAGATGGCACTTAGGCTGAAACTTCATGGTGAGATGGCACAGCTGCTGTGACTATCTGGTGGAAGAGAATTCCAGGCAAAGGAACAGCAAGGATGCAGGCTAAGGGCAGGGAGGGGAGCGGAGGGGAGGGTAGGTAGTGGTTGAAAATCAGAAGAAAACCACCCTGGCAGGGCAGGGGCTGGAGTGTCTTGGAGAAGAGTCTGGATGTTTTTCCAGGTGACAGGAGATGCCGTAGAGCATCGTCGGCGGGGGAATGCACAATCTGAGTTACGCTTTTAGACGAGTACCTCTGTGCACAGAACGCCCCTCTTCCGAGGTTCACGTTGACACCCCCGTTCTGTGGGCATCCATCCCTCTCCCCAGGAGGACTGCAAGTTCGTGGAGGTGAGAACTGAACTCACCCCCTCTTGCACCTGCCTGAAGCAAGCCAGCAACAGAGATGTCAGCTGTCACGATAAATATTGAAAGTTGCCATCGTTACATGCAGGGGCCTGGGAAACAACTGTCCCACGTGAAAATTGGAGCATGAAAGCAGCTACTTCTGAAGTTCTAGGCTCCACTGCTTCACAGAGAAATCTTTGCAGGAGAAATGGCTCTGCCCTTGGAGGTGCTGCTCCAGTTTGGTGGGGGTCCCTCTCCGCACAGCCTCCCACACGAGCTTGGGAGCAGCCCTGGGTCTCATTAGGAGGAGGCTGTCAGTTGACCTCGGCTTTCGGCAGATCATTCCTCCACTGAGTCTGATAGGTAGCAGACATGTGTGCTGGGGGTGACCTGGTGAGCAGCTACCCCTCTGCCCCGGCCCGCCAGCCTGGGGCTCCCCCTGCCCCACCCGCTCAAGGTGCTCTCAGAACTCGGCTCTGAATGCACGAAACATGAGGCCATTCCCCTTAATCAGAGCTGACTTAGGGGAAAATTAAACACAGAAGGGCAGATGGTTCCTTCCCTGCCTTCTGGAGGCCCGGCCTTGGGCATCTTCGGGGAGAAAGACTGACCCTGCTGTCAGCCACGGAGCTGGGACCCCAAGGTGGCGGTTGAATCCAGATGATCATGTTGCCTGGAGCAGGGCGAGTAACCACAGAAGAAGACTAAAAGGGGCACTTTTTTTCTTTGCAGTGGCCTCTCTGCTCCCCAAGTCCTCATGGCTGGTACCATTGCTCTTTCAGAAGAGCTGAGTTTAAAATCCCATTAAGTTTTTCCAGGCGTGTCAGTCACAGTTCTCCAACTTCTTGTGGAGCCAATAGGAGGTGCAGGTTCTGCTTCAGGCGGCTCACGATGGAGAGCTCAGGGGGCCAGTGCAGAGGGACTGCTGGGAGCATGGCACAGGCCACCTGGGAGTGTTCGGGAGGTCGGACCCTGTGGCGGGGAGACTGAGCTAGGCTGCGAGTCAGCTCCCCTGTCACCGTTGGGATTGAAGGACAGGCTGGGAGCCTCCTCACTGAGCCACAGTGAACTTGCCCCGGGCAGCAGAGGGATGCAGAGCCAGGCGCTTCTTCGTCCAACCACTGGGTCCAGAGAGCCCTTTGAAGGCTGCCGTGGGCTCCCGCTCCCCTCGGAGAGACCCTTTCTCCTGAGGATTTAAAGCATATGCTCGGCCAAGGCTGTCAAAATGCATCATAGAGACGGTCCTAGACCAACTGCCGAGCACCCCCCTGTCCTGATCAAAGCGGAGGAAGGAGGCAGGCATCCCACTGGCTGCGGACACAGGAGCAGAATGTGGGAGAGCCAGCTGGGGTGCAGGCCGACAGCCCTGCTGCAGTGGCTTGGGGGTGCTGCCCATGAACTGCTTGCTGTCCAGATAGGCGGTTGGGTGGCTCTGGGCCCAAGGTGTCTGAGATGGGTCAGTGACTCCTGTTGGCCGAAGCCAGGTCCCAGCAGCTCTGGCCGGGCCAGGGAATCAGAGTCTGGTGCCCCAACTGGTGGGGCTGGTGTGGTAAGGCCGTAGACTGGAGGGGCAGCCTGCCAGGCTCAGTGGGAAATTGGGAAGCATGGATGGGGCTTATGCCTGGGAGGTGGGAGGAGGACCAAGGAGACCCCAGAAGCCCAAATCTGAAGCTAACTCTCATTACAATAGCTACCTTGCTTGAGCACCAGGCACTATGCCAGAGCTGTCACACCTGGCCTCAGCGGGTCCTCCTGACAGGCCTCGGGGGTGGGCGCACGAGTGCCTCCCTGTTTGACAAAGACCACAATAAAGTGCAGAGAGACTGAGTGCTCTGCCCAGCTTGTGGCAGTTAGGACCTGAACCTGCGGCTGTGTGAGCCCAAGCTTGGGACCCTAATCCCTGGCTGCACCACCACTCAGAGATGAGACTGAGTGTGTCCTCAGAGAGGAGAGGTGGCGATGGGGCCTGGGAGCTCGGGACACAGG
This sequence comes from Murina feae, assembly GCA_004026665.1. Classification (NCBI taxonomy): domain Eukaryota; kingdom Metazoa; phylum Chordata; class Mammalia; order Chiroptera; family Vespertilionidae; genus Murina; species Murina feae. Next base: position 3,519 of record PVJC01028871.1, on the reverse strand, counting down.
TCTCTGCTGTGGGAGGCTGGCTCAGAGGATGTCCACAGGTGGGAACCCAGGCTCAGCAGTTGTACGTGTGCAGGGGAGGACTGACAGACAGGAGGAGAGTCATTGGGAGGGGTCTCCACTGGTGACTGTTTGCGCTGGACCTTCCCCAACCCTCTGCTCTGGTCCCAGTGCCCAACACGTCAAACTTTTTGGGTTCTGGTATGGCCTCCAGGACTGGCATTTGTCAAGTATTTTCTCTCAATCACCAGCTGGACACTGGCTTCAGAGTCAGATGGTCCTGGATGAAAACTCCATCACGAACCAACTGTATCACTTGGGCAAGTGACATCATCTGTGTGTGGTGCTGCTTTTTAAGCTGTTGCCTCAGCTCCAAGCCGCCCTTCCACCCTGCTCGGTGGTGCTGTGGGACTCTACAAATCAGGCGGATGCCTTGCTGGTGGCACCCTGTTAGGCTCTGACAAGAAGCGGCACCAGAAGGGCCTGCACATCTGCTCCCTGATCCCATCAACTGTGACCATGCACTCAAGCAGCAGCTGCCAGTTCTGGTTGTCTATTCCTTCCACACTCCCACCCCATCGGGTCCTCTCAGAGGTCCACGTCCCAGCCTCATGGGCCCCTCCTCCAAAAGTCTAGGTCTTTAGGTTTATTGGGGGGTGGGGGGATGAGGGGGTGGACTCTGCACTTCCTGGGCTTGTATATCTATGTCCTTCACCAAGTTGGGAAAGTTTTCAGTCATTATTTCTTCAAATAGGTTTTTAATTTCTTGCTCTCTCTCTTTTTCTTCTGGTACCACTATGATGCAAATGTTGGGTATGCTTTATGTTGTTTCAAAGGTCCCTTAAACTATGCTAATTTTGGGGGGATTCTTTTTTCATTTTGTTGTTCTGATTGGGTGTTTTCTACTTCCTTAGCTTCCAAATTGCTGATGTGATCCTGTATTTCATCTAATCTACCTTTGATTTCCTCTAATGTATTCTTCATTTCTGACTGGTTCTTTTTTTTATATTTCCTATCTCCATTTTTATGTTTCTATCTCTGTTAAATTCTCACTGAGCTCATTGAAAATCCATATAACCAGTGTTTTGAACTCCGCATCAGGTAGATTTTCTTTAGTTCTTTTTTTAGAGTTTTGTTCTGTTTTTGTTTTTTTTTGTTTGGAACATGTTTATCTTCTCATTTTGGCTGCTTCCCTCTGTTTCAATGTATTATGTAGAGTTATGGTGTCTCCTGGTCTTGGGAGAGTGGCCTTATGTAGTAGGTGTTCTTTGGGGTCCCGGGATACAGTCTCCCTGGTCACCTGAGCCAGGTGTTCCAGGTGTGCCCCTTGTGTGAGTTGTGTGTACCCTCATGTTGTAATTGAGCCTTGATTGCTGTTGGCACATCAGTGGAAGGGATTGACTCTCAGGCTGATTGGTTGTGAGGACTGGCAGTGACTACAGTGGGGGAGCTGTTGTGCAGGGGCTGACCCTCTGGAGCAGGATTGGTTTTAGAAGGGTTCTGGTGCCTGCTGAGTCTACCTTTTGAGTGTGTTGTTTGTGGAGGTGTTCAGGTGATGCTCTGGTGTGGTCTAAAGCTGGCCACTGGGTGTATTTGTTCTGAGGCTTCTTGGGAAGTGCAGACCATGGTTAGCTGATACCTGTGGCTCCTCTGAGGCCACTTGGTATGAACTACAAAGTGATCTGCAGATGGGCGCCACTTGTTCTGGTCTTGGAGGTGCCTGGAAAGGCTAAACTATAGACTTAGGCTTGTGGTCACTGGTGCTGGGTTTGGGGCTTAGGAAGAAGTATGGGGCACACTGAGGCCAGGTGCTGCTTATTTAGGAAAGTCTGCAGCATGAGCCAAGGTAGGCTGTTTATATGGAAAAGCTTGGGTGAGCCTGCAAGTTGGGTGGGATGAGGTCTTAGGGAATCACTAGGGCAGGGCAGTGTTACCCAGGCTAATGGAGACTAAGATATGGTGCCCACCTGTGCCTGCACCTGCAGGGAGAAGGCTCAACAAAGAAACAATGGTCTTTGCCAACACTTCTGACTTGGAGAAAACGGCCCCTCTAGCCCTCACCCTAAAGCTAGACAATTGATCCCCGGAGCCTTTTGAGCTGCTGCTGCTCAGCACTGGAGCTTAGAGTGAGTGAGTCTGTCAGCTAGTATGTCCATGTCTGGGCACTTTGAGAAGATCTCTTGGGACTCCAGAGGCCCTTTGTTTCACTCAGCCACAACCTCTGGTGGTTCTCACAACCAGAGTTATGTAGCCTTTTCTTTCTGGCACTGGAACTCTGGGCTGGAAGCCTGGTGTGGGCCTGGGACTCCTTGCTCCTCTGCAGCTGAGATATCCTCTGATTTTTGACCACCACACATGGGTGTGGCACTAGCTCTATCTTCACCTCTCTCCCTCCAACCAGTGGCTTCTTCTGTATATTCTTAGTTACAGCTATACTTTAGGCAGCTCTCAGTAACGATTGTTCTGTACTTATTTGTAATTTGATGTGGTCGTGGGAGGAGGCAGATACAGCATTTATACCTGTACCATCATGACCAGAAGCCTGGAGCACATCTTTATCCATTCATCTGTTGATGGACATCTAGGTTGCTTTCTTATCTTGGTTATTTCTAGTAATGCTGCAATGAACATAGGTTATGTGCATATTTATTTGAATTAGTGTTTTTGTTTTCTTGGATAGACACCCAGAAGTGGAATTGCTGGATCATTTGGTATGCTCTATTTTTCAGTTTTTGAGGAATCTCCATACTATTTTCATAGTGGCTGCACTAATTTACAATCCCACCAACAGAGTACAGGGCTCCCTTTTCTCGACATCCTTGCCAGACACTTGTTGTTTGTTGATTTATTGCTGATGGACATTCTGAGAGGTGATATCTCATTGTGGTTTTAATTTGCATTCCCCTGATCACTAGTGATATTGACCATCTGTATGTCCTCTTTGGAGATGTGTCTATTCAGGTCCTCTGCCCATTTTTAAATTGGATTGTTTGGATATTTTTGGTGTTAAGTTATATGGGTTCCTTGTATATTTGGGGTGTCAACTCCTTATCAGATATCATTGTTGAATATCTTCTTTCATTAAGTTGTCAAAAGACAACAATAGGTTGTCCTTTCATTTTGTTGATGGTTTCCTTCACTGTGAAAAACCTTTTTAGCTTGATGTAGTCCCATTTGTTTATTGGTGTGTTTGTTTTTTTATTCTCTTGCCCAAGGAGATATAGCCAAAAAGATATTGCTAAGAGTGATGTCAAAGAGTTTACTACCACTGTTTTCTTTTAGGAGTTTTATGGTTTCAGGTCCTACATTTAAGTCTTTGAGTTTATTTTTGTATATGGTATAAGAAAGTGGTCTGGTTTCATTTTTTTTTTTTTGCATGTATCTGTCTAGTTTCCACAAAACCACTTACTGAAGAGACTGTCTTAACCCCATTGTTTATCCTTCCCTCCTTTGTCATAGATGAATTGACTGTATAAGTGAGTATTTATTCCTGGGCTCTCTATTTTATTCCATTATTCTATA
>PVJC01028870.1:0-22287 GCA_004026665.1 Murina feae | reverse complement strand
TGGCCAGGGCTGGGTGCGGCCTGCCTCCCAAGCTTGCCTACTGCCCATCTTCCTCCAGCCACCAGAAAGCAGGGAAAACCCCGCCTCGTGGTCAGGCCAGCCTTTTCCTGCTCCCTGATCCCCGGAAGGGACCTGGGAAGCCTCCAAGCAGGCCGCCAACTCTTTCCCACTCACCCGTCCCCTGCTGCCTTCCTTTCCCCCTTCCCGGTGCCGCCAAGGGGTCTGGGGAGCTGCCAAGCAGGACCCCAGCCCCTGCAGCCTTGCTTTTCCGCTCCCCGATGCCCCGCAAAGGGCCTGGGAAGCCCACCAAGCAGGCCGCCGGCCCCTTGCCGCCTCTTACCCGCTTCCCGGTGCCCTCCAACCCTGCCACCTATTTCCCATCACGGGTCCTGGGTCCTGCGCTGTCCCGCCCTGCAGCCGCTCTGTGCACTCGGGAGGTCCCTCAGCCTGGCCTGTGCCCTCTCGCAGACTGGGACCCCTCGGGGGATGCCCACCTGCTGGCGTGCCTGACCAGCCTGGGTGAGGGGCTTTAAGGCTGCCCACAGCTCCCATTGACCCAACGTCCCAGCAAGGTGGGCTGGACACAGGTTCTGGAGTTTTTTCTCCTATAATTGATACTGTTCCTTGAAGGCCTGGGGTTATTTATCTTCTATAATTGATACACTGTTCCTTTAAGGCGGCCTTCTAACTACTAACGAAGCCTCCTGTGCTTCACCTCGCAGCGTCTATAATGAAACAATTGTTACTTTTACTGGTGAGGCCGGAGCTGCTCTTTCCTTCAGCTCCGGAGGATCTATGATTGTTACAATGTTTCAAAAAGCTGTGTTTCGCTAGAGGCAGTTTAATTGGAGCTGAGCTGAAGGGCTCAGCTTCACTTTCACTCCTGCCGCAATGGAAAGGGCTGTTTACTCAGGTCTGGGAGTGGCGGTTGCCATGTTGGCTGGGCTAATTTGCATACAGCCGCTCTGATTGGCTGGTGGGCGTGGCTTACCCTGTCTCGGAGAAACGGTTAATTTTAATATTTTGCTTTTATTAGTTTAGATGCTTTTCTCATTCCGGCCTCTGGGGAGTTCCAGACAGGCTGGTGGAGCACCCTGGTCAAGAGGATAATCTTTGGTGTTACACAGACCTACATTCAGAGCCCAGCAGAGCCAGCATGACTTTGGAACATTCTAGGCCTCAGTTTCTCACACACCACTCTTCATACCCAAATGGCAGTTTGCAGCACCCACTCACTGGGAAGTGAGCTCATTCCCTCATGTTGTGCCCACTATAAAAAGGACCATCAGCAAGTCATGATTTTCCCCAAAGCCTCCCCTTGCTCTTTATTTTTTTAAATATTTTTTTATTGATTTCAGAGAAAAGAAGGCAGAGCGAGAGAGTGATACAAACATCAGTGATTAGGGAGAATCATCGATTGGCTGCATCCTGCATGCCCCCTACTGAGAATTGAGCCTACAACCCAGGCATGTGCCCTGACCTGGAATTGAACTGTGACCTCCCAGTTCATGGACTGATGCTCAACCACTGAGTCACACTGGCTGGACCTCCTCCTGCTTTTTAAAAATCATACTTAAAATGAAGCTTTAAGTTACTCTAGGGCAGCGGTTCTCAACCTGTGGGTCGCGACCCCTTTGGCAGTCAAACAACCCTTTCACAAGGGTCGCCTAAGACCATCTCGCATATCAGATATTTACATTATGACTCATAACAGTAGCAACATTATAGTTATGAAGTAGCAACAAACATAATTTTATGGTTGAGGGTCACCACAACATGAGGAACCATATTTAAAGGGCAAGAAGGTTGAGAACCACTGCTCTAGGGTGAAGGAGTAGTCTGGAAGAAACCAAATTGAATGAAAGGCTTGCCTACCTAGAAATCAGAACAGTTGTTGATCACAGACATAGAGGCAAAAGGAAATAAAGTTATAAAATTTTCTAATAGTGAAAGAAAATACTGCACATGAAGAAAAGCATTCCTATGTGGATGCTACATATTCAATAAACCATCTAAATGACATACAAATTGCTGTCGCCTGTAGTTATCCTAATGCGGGAGCAATTCTCACATTAGCTTCAGGTGCTGCTCGCATTTGTTTCCTTTACAATATATTATTCTTATTGAAAACAAGTGGAAAAGTACCGGGGTGAATTGTTCCGCAAAAGTAGGGACTTCAGTCTATTCTTAGTCCTTTTGCTTCAGGAAATCTTTCCAGAGTTCCTTATGTTTGTATTTTTGTGGCAGGGTAATAACTTGGAGACATTATTCTGTATATTAGTTTCTTTAAAAATAACATCCCTCTATCAAATATTAAATTCTTCGGCTTTTCATGAATCTTTAGACTATATCAGGATTGTGGGTCAAACTTCCTTTTTTTCAAAGGAAAACCTCTCTTTACATCTTTTGCAGTTAGAGCAAGAAGCATACTTCTCCTCAAATTGCCTTTTTTATTTTTATTGTGTTACAGTACAACCTTCTGTGTACAGCATCCCAATGCTAGTTGGTCACCGTATTGGAGGTGTGCATGCATAATGAATATGGTTTATTTCAGTAGTTGGTGAATAGCTCATAATGCAAGAGTAGAAGATGGGAGAATTTTAATATTTTGGGAGGCTTCAATATACATTCATGGTGCAGGCATATACATATTTACATATAATTTTCATCATTCTTATTTATAAGCAAGTAGCAAAACAGGCAATTATTTGTCTGTGGGCCAATATGATACAGTCAATGGTTTGGAAAATATAGCCTAGTTAAGTAACTCATTATTGTAAATAGAAAATGCAAGTAAGGCATTTCAGTTCTTTGAAACATAAGCCACTGAAGACAAAGTAGGTACCTTAGAATCAAATTTAGGTAATACGTTTATATATAAGGCCTCTTATTTTGTGATCTTTAAGAGAACATGGAATTATGAAACATTTTGAGAAAGATATTTTAGAGTAATATATGGCCCAATACCTTTCTATAAAAGAAGCCAGCAAATCAAAACCAACATATTCCTTGTGCTTTTACATTTTAATTCCTGGTAATGTGTTAGTTGGGCTGCAGCTTCAATGCAGTTAGTCACTTGAATTACAAACAGTGAGACCTGTAGAGTGCTAACCATAAACCTAATGAGCCCTTTTATTAGTGTCAGTCTCTTCCGAAGTCAAGTATTTGAAATTACTCAAAAGAAGCCTGGAGAGGAGACAGACAGGCTGCACACAGGGCTGTTTGGGCCAGGTAGGGGCCGTGTGGGGGGGCACGCAGCCCGCGCTCCATCAACGCCCATCCTGCTAAAATAGTGAATGAAATGACTGATCTGTAATTTGCATCCTCTTTTCAGTCCATCAAGAGAACATTATTAAAACCAGTCAACTAAAGCCCATTAGAACAGCACTCACGTACGAAACAATGCCCAGGTCGGCTTGTTCTCCATTTTTATGCACTGCTACAGGACTATAAATATTCATCGTAATGTAACTGAAAATTATTGAAGTGAGAAAAAAGAGAAACAGGGAAGCCATTTGCTTCAATTCATAAACAGCATCTGTTGGGAAGTTATTCATAGATTGCTTCGGGGCCTGCTGAGCAGCAAGCCCACGGAAAAGGATACCATTGCAGGCAAATTGGCACAAACTGCATGGAGATGCTATTAGACATGACTATCCCACAGCCAGAGAGAATGATCAGGCACTGGGCTGTTTTGTGTGTTCTTTTATCACTGGGACACAGAACTACCCTCCAGCCAATGTCTCTCACAGTACAAATTAGAAGCACAACTTCGAAGGGTATTGAGGCCTAACTAGTGGCTTAACCTGTGAGCAGCAGCTGCCAAAGTCTAGGTGATAGAACCTGTTCACCTGCCCACACCTTAGGCTCCTTCACATTCTGCCAATACAACCTGGCAGATGAAAATGTCCCCAGTAATACATTGTCCATCAAAAAGAGAAGGTTGAAGCCAAATTGGTAGCGTGTTTGCCCTGAAAGGAATGAAAGTGGGTGCTTACGACTTATCAGATCTTGCTAAGAAATTTTTGCAGGAACTCTTTTCAATTTGCCAGTACTAATGAAGTCGTATTCCATCAAAAACTGGATTTGTGGCTTCCTAGTCAAAGCCCCAAATTCAGTTCAAAGAAAATAAACACAGCAAGCGTTTTCAAATGTGGAGTGATCATGAAATAAAATAGATGGGTTGATTAGTAGCTGTTTATACTTGTATATTGATTTATGTGTTTGTGATAAAAAGCCATCTTTAAGACTAAGAAAATATTTATCTCAGATTTTGGGTATTTCTTTCGGCAACACTGAATGTCATTCCATTTCACACTCAACCCACTGATCAAACTTAATGTCACTAAAAGAGAGAACGAGGCCCAATGTGTCGCCCAATATGAGACAATGGGGAAGGTATATCCTTCCCATGGAAGACACTTATGCATGTGTGTGCATGCACACACATACACTGAACATAAATTAGCCTTTAGATCTAATTACTGCTCTATAGACAAAAATAAGGGGCAGGAGAACACATTAGTAACACCATGGAAGTGCAACAGCAAATCCATACTGGAAAACTACAAGACATGTGACCTGATTCCCCCCAGCACACAAATTGCAAAGACCACAAACAGGGTGGGGAAATGAGAAGGAAACCTCTAGATTAAAACAGACAAAGAATTTACCAACTAAATGCTAAGTGTATATCCTGTTTGGATCTGGATTTGAATAAACCAAATGTACGCCCCTCCCTAATATATACTAGTATATATATGCAAACAGGCAATCAGGCAAATTTCAACACTGAGTGAATAGTTGATAGTGCTATGGAATTATTGTTAGTTTTTTGGTATTGTGGTTATATTTTTAAAGAGTCTTTATATTTCAGAGATGTAAATTAAAGTACTGGTTTCAAAATAATCCATCTGGGGTTGGAAGGAACAGGTGGGGCACAGATGGAACAAAATGTTGCCTTGTTTGATAATTACCGAAGCAAGGTAATGGGAAAATGGGGGTCTGTTAGCCAATTCTCTCTATGCTTTGAAGTATTCTGTAATAACTTTTTATAACTTCATAGTTAACTCACCCAGTATTTCACTGGAGTTTGGCTTACACTGGCTCATGAGAGCTGATCATTAAATTTTTAGAAGTTTTACACACCTGTTGTTAAACCATTGGTAGCTTAAAATCATCCACAGTGTCTGTTTAGGTCCTTTGCCCATTTTTTAATTGGATTTGTTTGTCTTACTTTTGTTAAGTTGTATGAGTCTTTTATATATTTTGGATATCAACCCCTTATCAGATGTATCATTGCAAATATGTTCTCCCATATAGTGGTCTCCCTTTTCACTTTGTTGATGGTTTCTTTTGCTGTACAGAAACTATTTTTTTTAATTTTTTATTTTTAAATCTTTATTGTTGAAAGTATGTCCCCTTGCTCCAGGCCTTTACCACCCTATTATCTGTGTGCATGGGTTACACATATATGCATAAAAGTTCTTTGGTTGATCTCTTCCCACCCACCAACCCACCCAACCTCCCACACCTTCCCTCTAAGATTCTGCAGTCTGTTCAATGCTTCCATTGCCTCTGGATCCACTCTGTTCATCAGTTGATTTTATTCATTAGATCCCACATATGAGTGAGATCATGTGATACCTGTCTTTCTCTGACTGGCTTATTTCACTTAGCATAACACTCTCCAGGTCTCTGCATGCTGTCTCTAAGAGTAAGATATCCTTCTTTTTTACTGCTGCATAGTATTCTATGGTGTAAATGTACCACACCCTGAACCGTCCCACAAGGGCTCCGAGCTTTCCTTCCTTCAGTCTTTATTGTGTCTCTTTCTACTGAAACTTATCCAATCAGTGGCTTTCATGGCCTACTCTATATAGCAGAGTGCTCACATGATTTTTTTATCCACTCATCTACTGATGGGCTCATAGCAATGCAATGGACAATAGCTAAGATCTGAAACAGCCCATATACAGAAGCTTTTTATTTTGATGTAGTCCCATTTGTTTATTTTCTCCTTAGTTTCCTTTGCCCCAGGAAATGTATCAGTAAACATTGCTACAAAAGATACCTGAGATTTTGCTGCCTATGGTTTCTCCCAAGGTTTTTATGGTTTCACAACTTACATTTAAGTCCATTATCCATTTTGAGTTTATTCCTGTCTGTGGTATAAGTTGGTGGTGCAATTTCATTTTGGGGTAGGCAGGGAGTGGTTAACTGGGGAACCTATATACAGATATGCATAGTCCATGGACACAAACAACAGTGTGGCGAAGGCCTGGGAAGGGTGGGTGTAGGGTACAGAGGGGTCATTTGGAAAGAAAAACCAAAGGGACATCTGTAATACCACAATAAAGATAAATTTTTAAAAAATCTGTTATAGTGGATGTACTTACACCATGGAAACCAGTTAATGTTTCCATCAAGGCTTTAAAAAAAAAAAAAAAAGAATTCATTGTTAAACAGTAACCAGCACACAACTGCTAATGACCTCCTGCCCAATGCACAGAACTCTGCACATAATTAGGGAACTTCCCCACCAGTAGCACAGAAGCTGGCTTTTCAATGGGGCTCCTCCACTCTCCCCCTGCCCACCACCTTCCTTAGTTGCCTCAGGCCCCAAGGCTTGGCAATCCACAACCTCACCCTGAACTATCATCCCATTTGGACTCTGAGCTTTCCTTGCTTCAGTCTTTATTGTCTCTTTCTATTGAAACTTATCCAATCTGTGGCTCTCATGGCCTATATAGCCATGTGCTCAGATCCTGATTGACTGCTTTTGGCTAAGTAGGAAGAAGCCTAAATCCTTCAGAAATAATTTTCTTTGGAAATTTCTGATCTTTTGGCAAGTTTTACATTCCTGGGTAATTCTATACCTCTAAAATTCTTTCATACAAATTTTTTCAGTTACTTAGTTTTTTTTTTTAGATTTATTACATGACTGCTTATTATATACAAGAAAAATTTTTATTAGCACATTGTCTTATTAAATCTTCAGAATAAATGAGCTAACTAAAGGTTTGGAATTTTCCGCCTCTGACAAGTTAGAATAAAAAAAATAAGAGAAGTCAAATGTCTTCTCTGAGATGACTTGGCTATCTAGAAACAAACTCTAGGCCAAACCTAAGCATATTTTCTATCGTGATGCAAGAATCTTTCTGAAACCACCGGCTCATTGATTAGTCAAACAAAGTGGATTTCCTCTCTGCTCCAAAGACAGCTTTGTGTAAACATGTAACGCACAAAGGAAAGGAATCCCAAAGGCATTTTGTCTTTGCCACATAGATGAGTATGAAGGCTACTAGCTACTTAGGTCCAGTACATCAGCATTTATGCAGCGCCTGCATAATAAATGGAGCACCTGCTACATGGAATCAGGAAATGAAAACCTCGGTTTTAAGAGAAAAGGACGTTGGCTCCCTTTGGTTATAGTTAGCTTGGATTGCCAAAGGGGGGTGTTTTGTTTGAAATACTGTGATTTGCAAAATTATGTGTTTGTCATTACTGGTGTCATTATACATTTCCACAGCAGCCATGCCAAGCTTGCCCAGGAGCTATTTAGGAGGCTAGTGCTGTTGGCCCATTAACATCGAAATTTACTGCATCTGTGTCCTTCTCAAACTAGATGAGTAAGACAAACAATCCCATCAACTCTGGTGGATTCCGTCTGCTTTCCTGTGACTATTAATTCTAACTTGAATCCTCCAAAGGAGAAAATGGCGGGGAGTGGGGTAAGGGCACAGTCTTTTATGCTAACATAAAAGACTACATGTTGTTTCCTTTTGTGTTCTTGGCAGAAGTTTGAGTAGAAATGAAGTGTTCCTAATTTCTCATTAATTCCATTAGCTCCTTTTGTTTTATTATTGACCACCTGCTCTACACTAGGGATTGTGACAGAGACTGGTTCCAAGGAGCTCACAGGAATGTCAAAGGGAGAATTCAAGTAAAGATGTAAGTGTATTGCAGATGCTGAACACAATGAGCTCAATGAGAGCACGGAAAGCAATGAGGAGCATTTCACCTTTAGCCTGGGGCAGAAAGAATTATTCATAGACACTGAGACTTCTAAGCTAACACCTGAAACACAAAGAGAATTTTTCCAGTGAAGTGAAAACACTTTGAACAACATAGGCTGAATTTGGGAAGATCCAAGGGTTAAAAAGCACCTCAAGAGATTCTAATGCAAATGATTAAAAACTTTGAGAAGGTCGGAGGCAACATGGTAGTTTGAACACATTCAGAATGTAGTCATCTGGGGAAATTTGGAAAAGGGGTCTCATGTGTCCGTGCAGCACCATTTTTTTGCACCATTTATATCACCAACTCAGGCCACCTTGATTACGTACCTGCCAGTTGCAAGCTCGGGAGGCTAAGGGTGTGGCTCTAGAAGTACACAAGGTACCTGGCGAAGTAGAGAGAAGTACCAGAGGAATGGTGCCCATGAGGAATACACCTCAAGGTGAAGGCCATGAAAGGAGGGCTCCTGGGCTGCCAAATGCTGAACTAGGACTTGTCACAAGGGGAGGATCCATCTGAAAAGACCTGATTTCCAAGTAAGGTCACATTCACAGGTACCAGAGGTTAGGACTTCAAATTATTTTTGAAGGGGATACAATTCAATCCACAATAGTGGGGAATGTTTGGAAGGCTATCTCAATATCATTGCTTCCAGGAGGCCCTCAATAAATAATGAGGGATAACCTATTTTGCTCACAGTTTTCAGATAAGGCCATTGAATTTGCCTTGCTCGCCAATCACAAAATCATTATAATGGAAATTAGAATTATAGTCAAATAATATCTCATAAGAGGAAGATTCTTTCTGTACAGCAGTGTCTCCCAAAATAGGATATGTATGTGCCTATGGCTCCTAATTTTTTTTAGATATTAAGTAGGCAATCTTTATTTTTAATAATTATGTATTTACTTTAATATGTGTTAGTGGCCATGATATCATAGATAACACTTAGGATATGCTTAATATAAAGCTGCCATTTACAACAATTAGGTATTTACCTGAATCAATCAATAGAGAAAGAGAAAAGAGTTGGTAAATGGCTATAGCAAAAAATACTGCAGCCATACTTGCATGATCAAGTTTCAGAAATACTAGCCGCCCACATGATGTTTCTTTGTTCATCCTGTCACACAAACTATCATTATTGCTGTATGTCTTGACATGGATCCAATTTTTAAAGTAAAGTTTGGGAAATTCCTCAGTTGGGACATGAACTAAGATTGTAATGTATCTTCATGGCAGCTGCTTGTTAAATTGATTATCATTTCTCTCAAATCAACCTTTTAAATGTCTCCAGAGCTCAATTCCAAAACTTACTGCAAAGCCATGGTAATCAAAGCTATGTGGTAATGGCAAAGGATACACATAGAGATCAATGGGATAAAAGTGGGGATCCAGAAAAAGACCCATACATGTATGGTCAATTGGTTTACCACAAGGGTACCAGGATAATTCAATTAGAAAATAGTAGTATTTTAAACAAATTGTACTGTGTCAGCTGAATATCCACATGCAAAACAACTCATACCATATACATAAATGAACTCATTACATATTGGAAAAGGGTATATTACCTTGTGTATGTGCACACACTAATATTTTCTTCTTTTCTGGAGTTATGTTTTAATTTCCTTGATGGTGTTCTTCAATCTATTTTTTCTTTGCTTTGTTTGTGCTTTAGGTGTCATACCTAAGAAGCCATTGCCCAACACAAGGCCAGGGAGCTTTAGATCTATGCCTTCTACGTGTTTTATAGTTTTAGATCTTGTATTTAGGTCTTTGATCCATTCTGAGCTTGTTTTCACATATTGCAATCTCCATTTTTCTTTATATCAAAGTGTCTTAATTTTTCTGTTATTTTTGAAAGATAGTTTTGATGAATTTATTGGTTAACACTCTTTTTCTCTGAACACACTAAAATAAACCATCTTTCTGCCTTTGACCTCTATGATATCTCATGAGAAATCAGTTGTTAATCTTATGATCCTTTGTAAGTGATAAGTCACTTCTCTGGTGCCACTTTCAAGATTTTTTCTTTGTTTTGCCTTTCAACAGTTCAATTATTATTTGTCCAGGTCTAATCTCTTAGAGTTTATCCTACTCAGAACTCATTAAGCTTCTTGGATGTATAGATAAACATTTTCTGCAATTTTGGGATATGTTAGCCAATATTTCTTCAAATATTCTTTCTATTTTTGTTCTCTTCTCTCCCTTTGGGGATTCCATTACGTGTATGTTAATGTATTGAATGTCTCACAGGTCTCTGAGGCTCTGTTTATTTTTCTTCCCCTTTTTTTTTTTTTCCTATGCTTTAGACTGGATAATTTCAATTGACCTATTGTCAAGTTCAATGGTTCTTCCACCCACTCAAATCTTATATTGAGCCCTTCTAATGAGTTTCTTATTTCAGTTATTGTGCTTTTGACTCCATAATTTCTATTTAGTTCTTTTTTTTATAATTCCTATACTGTATTGGGAATTTTTGTTTGGTGAGAAATTATTCCCATATTTTCTTTACTTTCATAAACATGGTTTCCTTAATTTTCTGAACATTGTAAAATAGCTGATTTAAAGACTTCATCTATTTTGTTCAGCATTTGGGTTTCCTCAGGGACAGTTCCTGTCAATTGCTTATTTCCCGTGGTTGGGCTATACATCCTTATTTCTTTTTATATCTCCCCATTTTTGTTGAAAACTAAACATTTAAATAATATAATAAGGAGACTCTGAAAAATGATTTTTCTCCCCTTTCCAGGGTTTGTTGTTATTGCTTATAGTTATTTGTTTGCTTAGTGACTTTTCTGAACTAACTCTGTAAAATCTATATTCTTTGTCTTATTTGGTCAATGAAATATCAGCTCAGTTGTCTTAGTGGTTCTTAGTTATTAAACAGACATTTATTTAAGCACTTGAAACCAATAGGTGCCCTCGTCTTTGCTGAGGGGCTCTGTATGTGTATCGGGACACACCATAATACTTAGCCAGCCAGTTGACAGCTCTACCTAAGTTTTTATTTAATGCTTGCATAGTGCCTCAATATCAACTAAAGGTGAAAGCTTAGGAGATGTATCCCTGGCCATGTGTATATTCCCACACATGTACATGGTTTTCTGAAGTCTCAGAAATGTGTTGAAGTTTTTCAAAGGCTTTATGAACTTCCCAGCTTTTTCCCAAATGTTGACCATTGAAACATTGGCCTCTACATATTTTAAACAAATGTCCCCAGGCTTCACTAAGGCTTGCTTTACTGGATAAGGTATAAGTCAGGTTGAAAAAAGACATCTTTGCAAGTAAGGTCTTCTTGGAAACCACTAAATAGGTCAAATATTGATAATTCTCTGGAAATGCGGCTTCAGAGAAGCTCCAACTACATTCTGCCTCTTCAGCACATGCCAGACGGATGGTTTTCACCATGATTATGATCTCTTGGTTTTCAGTTTTCCTTGTGGAGCTGTAGAGAAGAATATCAGAATAAGTTAAAATGCAATAATACTCATTCTTCTTATGAAGATTAGCCTGCTTGGGCATATTGGGTTTGGTGAACACACAATAAAATGTAGATCATGTGTTGTAGAATTGTGCACCTTAAACAGGTATAATTTTGTTAACCAGTGTCATCCTAATAAATTTAATAAAAAGGACAAAAGATTAACCCATTTTTCTTAAATAAATACTCCCCAGATTGCTGAAAGTCTTTGTTAATTTCCACAGCTCTGAAAAGTTGATTCAGACATTCAGACAATTTTTCCAATTTTCTCATTACTTTTAAGGAGAAGAGAACTTTTGGAAGTCTACAGTCTATCATTTGTAGTAATGTGTCCTTCTTTCTTCATCTACAAACTGAGGGTTGGCTTGCTGTGCTGATTCTTCTTTCTTGTTTTCTTTTTAATTGTCCTCCTTATTTTATTTCTGGAAAATACAAAGTGTTAGAGTTGGATAAAGACACAGTGTCAAGTTTGGTCAGGGTTAAGAAGATGAGAATCATTGCAGGCTAAGTCATTTTTTAGTCATTTTATCTCATTCCAACTGATGATTATTCTACTAATTGTGTTGTTATTTGCACTAAAAGAAAACTATCTACTAACTGTCACATTAAATGACATTGATGTTTTGACATTGAAAGGTGATACATAATGAGACCATCACAAATGCTCAAGCTGATGAATACAGGTTGAGTTTGACCAATCACATCCAGAAACTCCTATTTTCTCTGTATGACTTCAACTCTTCCAACTTTTACTCAAATTCACCTTTAGTTGGTAGCCTTTTTCCCAAAGAAACACAGCTGCTGCAGTTATTGTTTTAATCAGTTGATAAATGTTACTAAATATAAGAAATAGTCAAAGATATCAAAGCTTCATTGAGATCTCGGTGCTGAGCAATTAGCTAAGTTCACTCACTAACTAAGTGATTCATTATTTTACTTTACCTAAGAAAGTTGAAAATGATTACCATTATGAAACTTTAAGTTCACCAGTACAAACTTTATAATCTGAATTTTTGAATAACAAAGACCAATACTTTTATGTAAATTTCAGAGATTTTTATAGGTGTTTTCTAATAACCTATATAATAAAAGCCTAATATGCTGTGTTTGACCATTCATTCTACCATTTGACCGTTTGACCAGTCACTATGATGCACACTGACCACCAGAGGCCAGATGCTCTGACCAGTAAGTTAGATTGTTGTTGGGGTCCTGCTGATCAGGACTGGGTGAGATAGGCTGGACACACCCTGGAACCCTCCCACAGTCCCTCCCCAGCCCTGATCATGCACCAGTGGGATCCCTTGGCCTGGCCTGCACCCTCTTGCAATCCAGGACCCCTCGGGGGATGTCAGAGAGCTGGTTTCAAACCAATCTCTGCAGGCCAGACTCAGGGACCCCACCAGTGCACAAATCTGTGCACCAGGCCTCTAGTATAAAATAACCAATGATTCATAAGAGCAAAAGTAGCCTTCACCAGCTGTTTCACATGCCCTTTTCCTGTCAGACTTGACTTTTTCCTCAGTGCTTCCCAAAACTCCAAATTATTTTCTGCCTCAAGGAAGAAAAGATATTCCCTCCTGTCAGAGACAGCCAAGATGCTGCAGTAGCAACAGCTGACCAGGAGTGATTCTCCCTTCCTGTGAAGCAAGTCAAGTCATTGAAGTAGATCATTCTGTAACTACAGAAGTAGATCATTCTGTAAAAATCCTAAATGGTCATTCTTTTAACTTTTTCTTTAAATTTATTTTATTTGATGAACATTGGCAGTTGGAAAATTGGAACTTTTGTTTTAGTATAAGAATTATTTATTAAGTGAGAACTTAGTGTTCCAAGTTTGACAACAGTCTCTGGTCACACCAGGGAATTCATTTATCACATATTACCTAAATATTTAGGATTTAGAAACTTTGTGTATTTGTTTTTTATCTTGGCACCAAAATGAAAACAAAATGTATAGTTTTAAGAGAGGCTCCCTACCCCCTATCAGAAACAAAGAGCAGCTCAGTCTCTTCCTAACTACTCAGTAAAGCTATTTTGTTCTGTGAAGACAAGGTCACCAGTACAAGTGGTGACTGCTCCACTGGACACATTTATCTGCTTCTGAGTGTAGCCTGAAACATCTGGCTGGGACAGAACTCACAGCTACCTTGCTCATGGTTGCAGACAGATCCTAAATAATATGGGTTTGGGGAGGAAACACACACCAATGTCCTGAGCACTTATTTTAAGTCAAAAGGAGATAAGCAAATAATAACCTTGCTCCTAATGTAAATTCCAAGGAAGGAGCTAAATAAATTTCCTCTATTCTGTCCAGACCACGATTAATCTATACAAATACTGGTCAATTAAATTAGATTACACTTCCAAAGTGCTTGGTGCCAGGGCTTGACACATGGCAAGGCTTCTAGTAAATCCTAATGGCAATTAAATATAGATCATACTTTAAATAATTCGATGAGCCCTAACCGGTTTGGCTCAGTGGATAGAGCGTAGGCCTGCGGACTCAAGGGTCCCAGGTTCTATTCTGGTCAAGGGCATGTACCTTGGTTGTGGACACATCCCTAGTAGGGACTGTGCAGGAGGCAGCTGATCGATGTTTCTTTCTCATCGGTGTTTCTAACTTTCTATCCCTCTCCCTTCCTCTCTGTAAAAAAATCAATAAAATATATTTAAAAATAAATAAATAAATAAATAAATAAATAAATAAATAAATAAATAATTTGATGGTATTTTGCATGTATTTAAAATTTCAACAGAGAAGATTACCTCAGTGCAAACACATTAACTCAAAGTGCTCTTTGTAAATCAGTCATCATGTAATCTTTTACACATCTGGGGACATCATGTATTCTGCTTCTGCACATGCAGGAACATTACATGGATATGTTTTTGGGGAGGACAGATACAGCATCAACAACTATGGAGATAAGGGGGTAAAATTGAAATATGAAATACCCATCATTTACCTCCTTTGTGGATACAGTATAGCCAATGAACCAATAACATTTAAATCTTTAAACTATGGATTAAGCAATGACATACTATTTTGTCTCAGTATCCTTTGTGTAAGAATTATAAGTTAGTTTTTGCTTTGAGATTCATTGTCTTTATATATTAATATATCTGCTTTCTATTTTCAGAAATTCCATTGACTCACTTGTTATCTTTCTTTTGTTATTTGAGCAGCTTTAGAGTTATACCTAACTTTATCACCTAGATGGTAAAATCTGCTCAACCAAGATACAGAATGCTAAAACCATCAACTCCTTCTGCCTTCTCCAGATGGTTTGGAGATGTCTTACCCTACCCAGTGTCTAAAATTACCTTACTTTAGAAAGGTTTAAAGATCAGCATAAAATAGCATTTATGAGAGAGCATTTACAAGAGAACAATGTGGCATAATGGTAGATATTATTCATGTTCAGAAAACAGGTTCAAATTCCACTTCCACCAGTTACTTGCCTCTTTAGTTTCTCCATATCTATGGTCCTTTCTTAGTCTTTGCCCATGGAATTTGCCTGGCTTGAATAAATTTCCCGATTCTCTCCTCTCACTTAAGCCAAGTGATTAGGCAAAGCCTTTAAGTTCCAGGTTCTTTTATCTGTAGACAACTCTTGTCAATTGTATTTCTATCATTCCAGAGAATATGTGACCCCAGATAGTCTCATTAAAGAAAAGTGTTTTAGCACCTGACACTCATGCTAGAAATAATGGGGAGCAAAACCCTTTTCTCAGTAAGCCTGGGGCTTTCTAGTAGCCACATTGGACCCAAAAGTCACACTAGCATTGAGGGAAAAAGGTTTAAGAGATAGAGACACATCTTTGAGTGCTTAAATCCAATCATGCCTACAGCCATGTACCAAAAAAACTTTTCAGTTATATTGAGCAATAAATTACCTTTTATGGTACAGCTTGCTTGAGTTTCTTTTCCCTCACTTGCTACTAGAAGTCTACTGTTAATGTACCTACAGTATGCTCAGTGCTGAGCATTCAGCAGTGATGCCAACTCATTGAGTCAATATCATAATAAACTTCTTACAGTGAATAACTACAGGGGGCTGTGGAAGCACTCAACTTGACCCAGTTCAGAGAGTCTGACAGGGGAAGACTTCTCAGAGAAGACAATGTCACCTGTTCTTTAGGGATTAAATTACAGATGCTTTGTTTTCATTTCACTCTGAGAGCACCAAGTCAATAATGTTGACACCTAGCCATAGGTATTATCTGTATAACTCTAAAACTTTTGCTTTTCCTTAAAATTCCCACTCAGTAAGATGTCATTCCTTCATTCTATTTTAATAGCTAAATTTACATTATTCATGATTATTGCCTCAAAAACATAGATTATCACAGCTGTTCAGCCATCATATATCTATCTTCCAACCCACCACCCGCTCCTAGTCAGAATTTTGGCCATGGCCCCAGTTGGTACTGAGAGAGAACACATAAACGTTAAATATTATAACAATCTGTGGTAGAGGGGAAAAATTCAGCAACTGACATGCTATGAAATTGTAACCAGGAAAACAAAAATATCTCATCCAAGTGCCCATTTTTAAAATTGATATATGCTGACACATCAAAAGGCTGATGGAATGGACTCAATAAAACCTTCTTTTCATGGCTCTTTTACTGAGAAAATAGCAGAGTTGGTCAGGCTTGAAGCAGTAGGTTAAATATCAGTAACCAATAAAGGACATCATAAATTTCCATGTATTTTATATGTACACATTAATTACATGCCAGAATTTATAAGAACTGAACATTTTCAAACCTTACAAAAAATTTCAAATGAAGGATAAATAATATTAGATTGCTCAATATCTGGTCATAGGAGTTTTTCCCAATCCATTTGCCTTTTGGTAGTTAAGCAGAAAAAATTTTGTAAGGAACTACGCTCCAAGGGATTCACAATGAAATATTATCAAGCTTTCCTTCAAAACACCCTTTTGGTGACTTAAAAATTAAAAAGAAGTCCAAAACACAGAATTATGATGAAGCTCTTTTTGAGATATTTCAAACTTGGAGAAATATTTGAGAGGAATCCACAAGGGCAGGGTCCATCAGATGTGGTAGCCAGTCTCCAAAACCACTCCCAAGCCTTGGCTCCTGGTGTTTATGTCCCGTGTAGCCAGTCCCTTCCCACCATGAAAGGACTGGCCTGTGAAACCAACAGGATCCAAAATAAAGGAGGGAGGCTCTGAGGTCAGACTCATGTCGTGGCTTCTGCTTTCTCTTGGATCAGGCACTCAAGGAAAAGTTAACTTCCACACTACGAGGGCCCTCACGCAGCCCCCGGGACAAGGCCGCGTGGGAGGGAGCCGAGGCTTTCCATCGGTAGCTGCCGCCAACTTGCCGGCCACGCGAGCAAAGCACATTGGAAGCAGATCCTCCATTCTCAGTCAAGCCTTCCGACAGCTGCAGCGCTGGCCAAAGGCTTGACCGTGACCTCGTGAGGCCCCGAGCCAGACTCACCCAGGTAAGTGACTCATGGACTCCAGAATCACAGAAGCCACGAGATAATAAATTATTATTGCAGTTTCAAACTATTATGATTGGGATAATTTGTAATTTAACGACAGGTCATAAATCTAGATAATTGACTAGACAAATGACCTATTAATGTCTTTATTTCTAGACTATAAAGCTATTATTTATTTAATAGTAGGGTGAATATTGTTTTAAATATCCATCAATGCTAATGACTGTTAAGATACAAATCCCATAATATTTTTTCAATGGTCTACATATCTAACATTTGGGATCTGGCAGATTCCTGAGACTGAAGGCATTTGCAACTCCTTTCCGTACACATCCATTCCCAGGGCACTTTGGCAAATGACAAATAACCGATGTAGTCCATCTGCAAGAAGCTGTGAAAGAAGCTCACACCTATCCATGAGCCTAGAATGTCCCTCTGCACCTTGACCTTCAAGGATTCATAAAGCAGTAAAACTTGTAAAATACTATAAATAGCCTCAAATTCAACTTCTCTTCAACACACCAGCTATAAGTTCTTCATGCTAAGCTTGATGCCTTTGGTGACAGGAACTCATTACTCATCATAATTTATTTAAAATTTCAACCAAATTTATTCAAGGAAAATTCTCTCTTTTCTCCCTCCCTCCCTCTCTCTCTCCTTCCTTCCTTTCTTCCCTCCCTCATTCTCTCCTCCCAAATACTAGTCTTACACATATGTCACACTGGTTGGTCTCTCAGATATCTGAAGAAAACACTGTCTTCCATCTGATTCTCTCTTCTGTAAGGTACAGTATCCACTTCCAACTGTGCCTCAAAAGACACAATTTGAACCTCTGACATCCTTGATGCTTTCCTCTGAACTTGCCCCAGTTTCTCTGTAATCAGAGGCCTAGCAGCCTACAGGTGTGTGGATTTTTTTCCTTTTGTTTTAGATATTTGATTTGGATACTTTTAGAGTAGCATTCCCTATTCAGTTCTCACAAACCCCACAACTCTTCTAAGCTTAAAGCTCAGTTCCCTTCACCCATTTATCACCTATTTGGTTCCTAACTCCCAGAACACAGCCAGAATTCTGACTTTGAAAAGGTTACCCTCCTGCTGAGCCTGATCAGTAGACCACAAGTGGCTTGGATTCAGAAAACCTCCAGTAGTTATTACTGGGACAAAATCAGGGCTTCACCACCTTCTTACCTTGTCTTTAAGCATATCAAGTTAACAACTGTCTATGAAGCAATTCCCAGGTGGAGGAAAGCAAGAAGACCTGCTGCTCTAACTAGGAGAGAAAACCCAACTGCAAAATACAAGGCACAGCTGCTTGGAAAATGTAAGCAGGGAAAAGATGTGTAGCCCTTGGTAAAGGCCGGGCGGGGAGGGAGGGGGTGGTGTGGGGGAGAGACACAGAAGGCTGTGCATTCTTCCCAGGGCAGCTTCAAGTCAGCCCAGCCTCTTTGGTCAATGACCTCTTTGGGTGTTTCGTCAGCATCTGACAATAGCTAAGTCTGTTTTTGCTCCCGTGTTGGCAACTTTAAGGACTAGAAGTGGGCTTTTTGTTGTTATTTACTGTGTAATTTAGTGATGGTAGATCTAAGTTCTCTTTACCTTTCTATTAAGGAAAAAGTTATAGTGGGTCAAAAATATAGGCAGTAAATTGTTCCCAGTAAGTGATATTAATGTTAACTAATCCAGGCCCACCTCAAGAGGTCGATCTTCATTGTTGGTTTCACAGAACACACATCCTAGCAAGCCTCAAGTAGAACAATTGCTTCTCTAACTGTCAGCCGAAGTGGGGAAAAACACCAGCACTCAGTGGCACTCGACTTTTCATTCCAGTGACAATGAAAACACCATTAAACTATACTTCATCTTTGAAATGCTAAAAAGTTAAATCAAGAGCTAGTGCAGGTCTGTGTCTAGTTCAGAAGAACCTTCTCAGTATGAAAGTGTAGCGCTGGGTGCTTGAAGAACCCAGGGTGAAGCAGCAGGCCGTTCAGAACAAGTTACAAGGAAGTGGAATCATAACTGCTCTCCAGAGTCATTACCCAGGCATATGACATGCAGAGCAGAGGTCCAGATGATTGGTTGGCGGTATAAGCTTTCTCTGAGGTCAGAAGCCTGTTTTCCTCCTGATCTGATATCTGCGTTGTCTTTGCTCAACCACTAACTTCTGACACTCAATTTTCTCATGTAAATATGTAGGTAATAGTAGTACTGACCTCATAAGTTACTTTGAAAGGTTAAAGCAGTGTATAGTAATCACTGTAACTCTAAGCCACGATTTATTAAGAGCCCACTATCAACCTCAGAGATAAGTGGTAATTTTCTTTTTTTTTTTAAAAAAAATATTTTTTTATTGATTTCAGAGAGGAAGGGAGAGGGAGAAAAAGATAGAAACATCAATGATGAGAAAGAATTGTTGATCGGCTGCCTCCTGCAGACCCCACACTAGGGATCAAGCCCACAACCCAGGCATGTGCCCTGACCAAGGATCGAACTATGACCTCAACTGCTGAGTCATGCTGGCCAGGCTTATCTTTTCATCTTAATGGTAGTATTCCCTTTCCCATGATATAGAAAGTAGGAAGGAGAAGAAAATTTGAGAAAGAAAGATCTTCAATCCCAGGACACATTGAGTGTGGAGTAGGAGCAGGACATAGCAGGAGCGAGCATGGTCTTTACCTTGGTCTTCACGTCTCTGAATAGCACCCACTGAGTGTGGAGTAGGAGCAGGACATAGCAGGAGCGAGCATGGTCTTTACCTTGGTCTTCACGTCTCTGAATAGCACCCTCCAGTCTTTCACACATGAAGCCATTTTAGAATTTTAGCCTTTTTCCATCTGTCAATAACTACATTAAGAAAGGGGTCTGAATTCCAGATAGAACCTGACAAGACTGTATATGTGACTCAAGGCTTTTACCTAAAGTTGCATCATATATTTAAGCAGCTAAGTTATCTAGGCAGTGGTCATCATCACCTGAGACCTCTCTTGTTCCCCTCTAGAGCAGGTTTTAATCCAGGTGATCCTGAATTGAATTGCAAGTGAATACTCATTCATATTCAATGGCATAGAGAATTTACTGGCTGACTTAACTGAAATGGCTGAGATAGAAGGGCTTCAAACAAATTCAGACACTCGAGTGTTATCATCAGGACTCCGTCTCTCTATCTCAGCTTCATTTCCTATGGGTTGGCGTCTTGGAGGTAGGTTCTCTCTCTTGGGTAAAGGTCAATGCAGCAGCCTTTGCTGAAGGTGACTTCTCTCTATAACTTCTCTCTATAACTTCTCTTTAGACCCAAAATTCCAAGGTTGAGTGAGTGTCTTTGCCTGTCTTGGACTTTGTGTTCCATCTCCAAGTCAAGCACCGTGATCAGAAAAATAGTCGATGTTGATTGGCCTGGGCTGGGTAAGTGGCCATCCCTAGGGATGAAAGAGTAGTCCAAATTGAGATGCTTTTAGGAGGAAACGAAGGAAATAGATGCAGGACAACCAAAATCAGATGTCTACTAAAACTGCTTTTATGAGAATAGAGAGAATGTTACTATGGACAAAACCCAAATACGAATTCAACATTCTTCAGGATACATCATTATTGTTTTCAAAGTACAGGCAATTGTCCAACTCATAAAACACTGCAGAGTGCAAAGGTCAGAGTTCTGCAGATTCCTGTCTCTCTTCATAAACTTAGAATTACTAAATCTAGCATTTATAGCTACACTTAATGACCAGTTTAATGCAATCAAAATGGTCGTTCAATCGCTTCTTTTCAGTGAAAACAATGACCCCAAATATCAAATTGATCTTTCTAGTCTAGAACTTTTTAAAGTCCTAGACCATGTCTTCTTTATTCTCATAAATGATTATCTCATTCATTTTTTTCTTCTGCCTTCTACTTTTCTGCTGTTCTCATATACATCCTCATTCATATATCTGTTCTCATATCAGACACTTGAATTCAATTTAATGTTCTATTTTATTTTCTCTGAGTCAAATAAAGATCTTGATTAAATTCCATTCTACTCCATTTATCCAACAAATATTTGAGTTGTGGGCATTATTTTAGGCACTTGGGTCAAAGCCATGAACAAGTCAAATAAGATTCCTGTTCTCATGGAATTCACACTCTGTTGGGGGAGCCAGATAAATGCACCACTGCTTGTGCTTCCTTGCTGGCTGCCATCCAGCATGACCTAAGGTTGTCATAAATATGTGCAGTTCTCCTCCACATGATCTGATTTAATCTTCCCAACTCAGTGTGAGAGGTAGAACAAGTCCCCTGACCCCATTTCACAGTTATTACTGAACAGAAAGGTAAACTGAGAGCAAGAATGTAATCATTCAGTAAACATCTGCCTATAACATGCCAGATGTTATGCCAGATATATGTTAATAAGTATCCACCTATAGCACTTTTGGAACAATTACATTGACCTGGGTATTATCTTTATGAGTCTAGTGAAGGATATCAATAAATAAAATGGCAATTAAGAAACATATGAAGTCAAACAGTAAATTAGTGATGCACCCAAAATAGTTTTCAACATTTTTTACTTGAGTCTGGTCTCTTCAAATATGCTAACAGTCATGTGATCCAAACTCCTTTTGTAGATACAACCAACAAAAGTTATCCTCATGTAAGAGTCTGCTACACAGGACAGGCCTAGAAAAGAATCCTATAATTCTAGTCGAGACAATGCTGTTACTTCACACAGAACCCCACTGACACCACCTCTGCCAACCTCTTCCGCTGTCCAACACTGCAGTGAGTTCATGAATGCAATGTGATACCATAAGATGCTAGGACAGGACAGCACAGCACAGCACAGCACGGGACAACATAGGATAGGACAGCATAGGACAGGAGAGCACAGAATAGCACAGGACAACATAGCATAGGACAGCACAGGACAACATAGGATAGGACAACATAGGACAGGACAGGACAGGACAAGATAGGACAGGATAGGACAGCACAGGACAGAACAGGACAGGACAGCACAAGACAGGACAGGACAGCACAGGACAGCACAGCACAGGACAGCACAGGATAGGACAGGACAGCACAGGACAGGACAGCACAGGACAGGACAGGATAGGACAGCACAGGACAGGACAGCACAGGACAGGACAGAACAGCAAAGGACAGCACAGGACAGGACAGGACAGCACAGGACAGCACAGGACAGGATAGCACAAGACAGGACAGGACAGCACAGGACAGGACAGCACAGGACAGCACAGGACCGGACAGCACAGCACAGGACAGGACAGGACAGCACAGGACAGGACAGGACAGCACAG
>PVJC01028869.1:0-22536 GCA_004026665.1 Murina feae | reverse complement strand
TCCTGCTTGGCGGCTCTCCAGACCCCTTCCGGGGATCAGGGAGCAGGAAAAGGCTGGCCTGACCACGAGGCGGGGTTTTCCCTGCTTTCTGGTGGATGGAGGAAGATGGGCAGTAGGCAAGCTTGGGAGGCAGGCCGCACCCAGCCCTGGTCACAGCTCAAAAAAGAGAACAACATGCAGGGGAGGGCAAGAGTCTGAGAGATCAACATAGAGGGGCTGCCTGCTCCAAGCCTCCACGGTGTGCCTGGGAGCAGGTCCCCAGCAGGTAGACACACACAGGAGGACTGCTCCGAGCCTCAGATGCGGCTGGGGGCAGGTCCCCAGTGGTGACACACACACATACACACACACACACACACACAAAAGGCGCCTGGCAGACTGGAGCCATCATAGGACATCCACTGAGGGGTCCCAGACTGTGAGAGGGCACAGGCCGGGCTGAGGGACTCCCTGCACCCCGAGTGCACAAATTTTTGTGCACCGGGCCCCTAGTTATAGAAAAATAACTGTAGGACACTAGCAGAAATGTTTTCTTAAAATTAGGGATGAAATTTAAAAATTATAATTCCAGCACCATAACCCATTAACAATTTTGATTTCTGCATACTTTCAACTGTGTATATATAATATATAAGAAAAAATACATAAGCTTTCAGTATGTATAAAATTATGCAACATTTATAAAATTCATATACGTACTGATATAAAATCTATCAGTATATGTATTTTATCATAATAAGCTGCTTGTATTTTCTAGTATTTTACCTTTTTTAAAAATCTTCACCTAAGGATATATTTTTATTGATTTTAGAAAGAGAGGAAGGGGGAAGGAAGGGAGAGGAGAAGGAGAGAGAAAAACAATGATGTGAGAGAGAAACATTGATCAGTTGCCTCTTGTACTCACCCCAGTTGGGGATCCAACCTGCACTAGGTATGTTTTTGTCTTTACGTTTTTAATAACTGCACTAATATTCAACAATTAACTCTTAACCTAATGTTAGATATTTAGATTAAATCCAAGGGTTTTGTATTTAAAACAAAACAGAAATGAACATTTTTGTGCATATTTTATTCCATGATGTTTTTAGGATAATTTGCCAGGACAGGCATATCTGGATTAAATTTATCAAGAGCTTTATAGTTTACATCATGTTGCCATACAGCTTTTTAAAAAGAGATGATTATTTGTAATGTCCCCAATAATTACTAAAACTTTGCCAGGATCAGATATTTGTATGTGTGTTTTCTACCTGAGCAGTATAAATCAGTACTTAAAAGCTGTTTTGTGTTTCTTTGCTTATTACCTAATAAGTAATATGAAAAAATATTTATTTTACTTTCTTATATGAATTGCTTAAATCCTTTGCCTACCTATTGGAACCCTTATAAATTTTAAGAGATTTAATCCATATTATACACAACCCAAGGTATTTAAATAAGGTATAAACCACATTATATGTAACCCAAATTTTTCCCAGTGTTTGCCATTTAGTTTACATTCCACTAGAAACAGAATTAAAGTTTTATATATTCAAAGCTTCACTCTACTTCAACACAATGCTAAGAAAAAAAGAACTCTTTAGAATTATTCAGATCCAAAGATGATGAAAGTATCTTGCAAACACAGGAATTTAAATAAAGACATAAAACAATGAGATCTAAACAATGGTAGGACTTCTTAGGTGGAAAGTAGTGAAGTAGAAGAAACTGTTAGCAAAGTACACTGGATATGGAAATTAGCATCTCTAAAGTTTTGGCAGATAAATATTGCCAAAAGGAGTGAACTTGAGTTTAATCCCAACAATATCAGGAACTGTTCCTGCGACCTTCTTTAGGTCTTTATTT
This sequence comes from Murina feae, assembly GCA_004026665.1. Taxonomy (NCBI): domain Eukaryota; kingdom Metazoa; phylum Chordata; class Mammalia; order Chiroptera; family Vespertilionidae; genus Murina; species Murina feae. Next base: position 20,691 of record PVJC01028869.1, on the reverse strand, counting down.
CCACTTACAAAAAACAGGGGCACCGCCACCCGCACTGCAGCTCTGCTGTGAGGGTAGAAGCACCTGATGGTCTCAGTTCCTTCCCTCACTCTAGCTGAGCAGCTTTCCTGCAGCCTAAATCTGGTCCAGAAAAAGTCACCTCTCACTTTCACCTTGATAGCCCCTATGATGGCATCTAAAAGACTTGCTCATACTTCCTTGCTGCTTGGGACCTGTTCTTTTGACAGTTTTAGCCACGCTTGGAGTGGGAAGCAGGTTTTTGCTTCAAGATGTTAAAACTTTAATTGCACATTTCAAGAAATGGTTCTTTCTTTAAATGAAGATTCAACTTATGTAGGGTGACAAAGTACAAGCCTTCGAAGTCTGATACCATTACTCAACTATTAAAGTAAGACTTAACAATAAAAGCAATTAGTAAATAAAACTCACTTTCGGAAAATTTTACTCAATGAGACTTTGACACATCCCTTCATAGGCAGAAAAAGACAAAGTTAAAGCACACTTATATGCCTGTCCAGTGCTGTCCAGTGGTTGAGCGTCAACCTATGAACCAGGAGCTCAAGGTTTGATTCCCAGTCAGGGCACATGTCTGGGTTGTGGGCTTGATCCCCAGAGTGAGGTGTGTAAGAGGCAGCTGATCAGTGATTATCTCTCATAACGATGTTTCTACCTCTCACACCCTTCCTCTCTGAAATCAATAAAAATATATTAAAAAAAAAATTAATCCAAGCATATTTTTTCAAACGTAATTTGCCTAAATTACTAACCAAGACTACTAGAGAATTTGAATTGAACACAGTAATTCCGAGATGTGGCAAAAATTAGTATTTATGTTTATTTACTAAAATAAGATTAACATTTGAAGTTGAGGTACTGGGTTAAATACTTTACATTTATTACCTCACTTAATAATTAAACTAGGCATGAATATATGAATAACTTACTGGCAGTCACAGAACTAATAAGTAGCACACAGGATCCAAACGCAGGTAATCCAATCCCTTAATAATTACTAGCCTACACACTTCTCATAGGATAGCATTAGTAATATTTAATATTAACACCATATTTTCAACAATTCCAAATGCACATTCTCATTTTAGTATCTCTGAGGACAAAACATCTTAAAATAGATGTCATCTTAAAAATTGGCAGTACTTTTTTCTTTCTTGGTAGTACATAAAATCATGTTACAGCTTGGAATAAATAGTGTCTTATTTTTGATGAAATGCACATACTCACTAGATCTGTTACATTTGATCAGCGATTTTCAATCTTTTTCATCTCATGGAACGTATTAATTACTAAAATTCTGCAGCACACCAAAAAATATATTTTTTTTGCCCATCTGACAAAATAAAAAAGGTGTAATTTTGATTCATTCACACCAGATGGCTACTGTTTATGTTGGCTATTGTCATTTTTTTATTTGACAATCTAAGGGAAAAGAGGTCAGTGCCCCTGACTAAATAGTGCAGTATTGCATTATCTTAAAATTTTTTGTGGCACACTGCTTGAAAATCATTGCATTAGATCTTAATGAGTTATGTACTATATTTAAGGTATATTGAAAGGGGAATTCCACAATCACAGGAGGTAACAATAGAGTTCTAACTATCTAAACAGTGTGTTGCAATGTACTGAGACCTACCTATTCCTAATTACGTGTATCTGCAGAATCTATCCAGTTTAATGGTACCTTGAAAAAATTAGTCATCCTATATAATAAAAGAGAAACGTGCAAAGCAGCCGTCCCTGTGCTACGCTGAAGCCATGCCCACAAGCCAATCCAAGTGACTATGCAAATTATCTGACAAAGATGGCAGTTAATTTGCATATGCAGGTGTTAAGCGCCCCAGGAGGCGATGGTGGCCATGGCCCTCAAGCTCCCGGGACTTTCACTAACCATCACTCTGCAACAAAGATGGCGGCACCCATATTGGCCAGGGCAGGGACGCTGGTGGCGTTGCCCCAGCAACTGGAGCCCAGAGTCTGGCCCAGCTGTGTGGAAGGAGGGAGAGGGGAGGGGCCTCTGGCCAGAGTCTGCTTCAAGGAATGACCAGCAACTGCGCCCCAGCCAGTGGAAGGAGGGGAGGGCAGGGGCCTTGGGCTGGAGTCCGCGCCAAAGGAAGGGAGGGAAGGGGCCTCAGACCAGAGTCTGTGGTGAGGGATGCTGGCGTCATTGCAGGCTGGGCTGAGAGACCTTCCCCCCCATGCATGCATTTCATGCATCGGGCTACTAGTTGAAGATAAGAGTACAAATGCAAAGTATAAAGAGAATATTAAGAAAATAACAGCAGAGAAATTAAAAAAAGATAATTTGACAAGAACTGTATTAAAAAATTCTAAAGACAATTTGAAATATGGCATTACATGAATCTTACTTTAAGTGTATATTTAGCTTTGGGATATTATCTAATGATAGTAGTACACGTGTATATATTATAAACAAACAATTGAAAGCGTATTTAACATTTTTCCTACTAAAAAGATGCACAATCAAAAAATTTAGAGACCAATGGAATAAGACAACTCAATTCTGGCCTTTTCAGAAAATCCCTTGGTAAGGTTTCTTTTTCTTAAATAAGGAAATTACCATTGCATTTTACATGATAAAGACACCAATAAGAAGTATGGTTGAGATTCTGTATTTGCAAATAAGAGTACTTGCTAAAATTCATCTGTAATTTCAAAATAAATATTCAAAGGCACTTTCTCAGTCTCTCAAAGATATGTGCAGAGCAGGGAAAAATTTGAGTGCCCAATGCACATTCCCAGCTGAGGTAAAAAAGGAGATGCTGTTACGTTGTTTCAGCTCTCAATCTGTAAGTGTCCTTTTGGCAGTATATGTAGTTCCACGTTGTTTGCTTTTTGCTAGTGACTTTACTGTTTAAACTGGCTCCCAAGTGTAGTACTGAAGTGCTATCTAATGTTCCCCCAAATAAGAAGGCTGTGATGTGTCTAAAGGAGAAAATATGTGTATTATATAAACTTCATTCAGACACGAGTGACAGTGCTCTAGGCCATGTGTTTAATGCTAATAAAACAATATACATTAAATAAGGTGTCAATAAAAACAAAATTTTTAAAAAGTTACATAATGCTAGAGGCCAGATGCACAAAATTCATGCAAGAGTAGGCCTTCACAGCTCCGGCTGCCTTGGCCCTCACAGCCCCTCGCAGCCCTAGCTGCCTTGTGGCCCCTACCCCCAGCTCACTGATCATTCCGGAAGGTTGTTTGCAGTGTGGTCTAATTAGCATATTAGCTCTTTATTATATAGGATTGTTTGATTAAAATGTGACCAGAGGCTTGCAGAAACCTAGCTTTGTATTTCACCTGGGAACTCTGATTCAGTATTCACTATCTTAGTGTTTGTGGTGACTTTATAAAACACAACTACCAAAAATAACCAGAATTAACTTACATCCCTGTTTTTTTTTAATATTAATACTAGAGGCCCAGTGCACGAAATTTGTGCATTGGGGGAGGGAGGTGTCCCTCAGCCCAGCCTGCACCCTCTCCAATCTGGGACCCCTCGGAGAATGTCCAACTGTTGGTTTAGGCCCAATCCCTGCGGAACTGGGCCTAAACTGGCAGTCAGACATCCCTCTCACCATCCGGGACTGCTGGCTCCCAACCGCTCGCCTGCTTGCCTGCCTGATTGCTCCTAACTGCTTCTGCCGGCCAGCCTGATCGCCCCCTAACCACTCCCCTGCTAGTCTGATTGATGCCTAACTGCTCCCCTGCCGGCCCAATTGCCCCCAACTGCCTGCCCCTGCAGGCCTGGTTCCCCACAACTGCCCTCCCCTACAGGCCCAGTTGCCCCCAACTGCCTTCCCCTGCCGGCCATCTTTGACCACATGGGGGCAGCCATCTTGTGCAAGGGTGTGATGGTCAATTTGCATATTCCTCTTTATTATATAGGATGAGATTTGTTTGCCTTATACTCTATTCCAACATTTAAAGTTAGACCACTACACTACACTTACTAGTTTCTGAATTTTAAGTGCATTGTAATTGAGTTATTTATTTTCAGTCCTTTTATACAAAAGGGGGAATATTGGTTGTATTAAAATTACACATTACAAAAAGTTTGTTTCAAATATATTCAACTATACTTTTGTTTCAGCTCAAAGAGGCTCTCATAAAGTCACTAATATTGTTTGCAGGAGCTGTAACATAAATACATAATAATGTATATTGTATAGCTGACCCTTGAACATTGCTGGGGTTGAGGTGCCAACTCCCCCAAAACTTAACTACTAATATCTTACTGTGACCAGAAGCCTTACTGATAACATACACAGTATTTTGTATGTTATATGTATTACATACGGTATTCTTAACTTAACCTAGAGAAAAGAAAATGTTAAGTAAATTAAAACTGGGCCCATGCAGTTCAAACCCATGTTGTTCAAAGGTCACTGCATTACTAATATAATCAATTTATCTGCTTTACTGTCATGTAACACTGATTATTACTTGGAGCCAAACATCATGAACCTCAATGAATTAGGTAGCTCCTTTTAAAGACAAGACTATAACCCTCAAACTAGAAAAGCAATCAGTCACCCATCTTGTAAAAGGCCCCTTCTGAATAAAATATGCCCTGATAGCAGCTCCTACAGAAGGAGTAGCCTTATGTATGTGAGTCAGTCTACTATAGTGACTTTCAAGGTAGAAAGATCTGGAGGTAACCCCAATTATATGAGGCCAACCCTGACATGGAGTCGGGGCGGGGGGGGCATGGAATTTTATGGCAGATCAAAGTTGATAATAAATAGAAGCTATCAGAGAAAAACAGAAGAAAATTATAAGCCACTTGGTAGCCAAACAAAAAGTTCACACTGAAGGATATCTAAAAACATAAATGCCAGTGAGAACTGTATTCCTGCTGCAGAAGAGCCTTCTATAGTTTGAGTTTTTTTTAAAAAAACTATCTTGGTTTTCCTGTTATAGCTATGTTCTGGTGAGCTTCTGCTTTCTAAATCCCATCGACCACTACTCCTCATCCCCATTCAAAGTGGCTTATCCCAAACAGAGGTTGGAAAATTGTGTTAGAGAATGTAAGAGTCAAGCATTCCAGAGTGGGGGTAGGGGAGTTGCTAGACGAACGAAGTTCCTTTCCAACCCCAAAGGTCATGATTCCAAGTTGTGATCCTACTTATGTTTTCTTCAAGGTAACACAAATCCACATAAATTTACCATCACCAACTAGTAGGTCCTTTTATAGACCTAAAATGGTCCTTTAAATGGGTATGCTCTAGTTCCAATACTCTGAAGTTTTCCTGAACATCCTCACTTTAACTTTATGACTTTACAGATTTCAGTTAAGTTTTCTTAAGCCTTAGTTTCAAAATGTAATGTCTTCATAATTTTTAGTATTTTATACCAAGCCCTTTAGCACTGCTAACCCAGTGGAATATTTTATAGTGCCTATACTTGTACTGCAATTTTTTTCTTTTAAAATATATTTTTATTGATTTCAGAGAGGAAGGGAGAGGGAGAGATAGAGACTTCAATGATAAGAGAATCATTGATTGACTGCCTCCTGCACACCCCACACTGGGGATGGAGCCCATATGTGCCCTGAAGAGGAATCCAATCATGACCTTCTGGTTCATGGGTCGATGCTTAACCACTGGGCCACCCCAACCAGGCTTCAATTTTTTTTTTCGTTGAGCATTGCTCCTTGGGTATCTGTCTCTGTACATAAACATTTATCTCACACTCTAAGAGGCTGGTATGTTGTTCCACTATATAAATGTACCATAATTATTAATGGACTGTGGGTTGTTTCCAATTATTTACTACTGGAGGCCCGGTGCACAAAAATTTGTGCACTCAGGGGGGTCCCTCAGCCTGGTCTGTGCCCTCTCACTGTCTGGGAACCCTCCGGGGATGTCCGCCTGCTGGCTTAGGCCTGCTCCCTGGGGGATCGGGCCTAAGCTGGCAGTCAGACATTCCTCTGGCAGCCTGGGAGCCCTGGGGGATATCCACTTGCCAGCGGGGAGCAGGCCTAAGCTGCAGTTGGAAATCCACAGCGCTGCCAAGGAGGCGGGAGAGGCTCCCGCCACCACTGCTGTACTGGCAGCCATCAGCCTGGCTTGTGGCTGAGCAGAGCTCCCCCTGTGGGAGTGCACTGACCACCAGGGGGCATCTCCTGCATTGAGCGTCTGCCCCCGATAGTCAGTGTGTGTCATCGCGAGCCAGTCATTCCCAGTGGTTCTGCTGTTAGGGTCAATTTGCACATTACCCTTTTATTATACAGGATTACACACAATGCTATGGGTCAACATCTTTTTACACGTGTACCTGTGTGTATGCAAGAGTAGCTACATTATTACTGGGTTATTTTGAGTTGCTACTTTCTGAACTGAGTTTAGATATGTCTTGAAAGAACGAAGACTAGAAAGCAGTCAAACTCTCCCTGCAGATGCAAATATATTTAGCAATAAGTAGCTTTCCATTAACTGTAAATAAAAGACTTGGAAATTTTTCATTCCTCGGAGGTGCGGAGACAATGATAAACCAGGCCCGGAGACTTTGCGCACAGCCCAGATGCTTCTGACAGTGTTCACGTAAGATTTAGAAGGACACTTAAAAAAATTGAAGAAATTGTCTCTTTTTTGGAAACTAGAGTTCCCAGGCCAAGGGTTCCCACGCCAGGAAAATAACTTTAATTACTTAAGAATTTTAGAAACCCCGGACGCGAGATTAAGAATTAACAAACGCTTAACAGGTGGAGCTTTGAAACTTCAGTGTAATTCTTTAATGTTCCCAATATCCGAAAGTTCAAAGGTTATGAAGTGCGCTTTAAACCTATTATATATGCGTATGTACTTAAAAAAAGGAAAAAAGAAAGATAAACACGCCATAGCTCCTGCCTTCTTTAGACTCACCCCACCCTCCGGCCGGAGGAGACCCGAGCGGCGCCCGAGCAGCATCCTCGCAGCCGGGGCGCCCCGCCCGCCCGCCCGCTGCCCGCGCTCGGAGCCGGTAACCGCCGGGCGACCGGGCGGCCGTCCCTGGGGACTCACCTCAGTTCTTCGTCGACACTCTTGCTGGGCTGCTGCTCGGCCGAGGCTACAGAGGAAGTCGTAGAGGTCTTGTTCTTTAGGATCCCTTTAATGGGCCGGTGCGAAGCCGTCGAGGCCGCCATTGCCCGCCCCTCTGACGGTCGGTTCAGGGTCGCTGTTGGGCGTCGGGTCCAGGAAGGAAAGGGAGAGGCGCGAGCCGGGACTCGCCGGGCAGCCGCCGAGCCCGCCCCGGGCTAAAGCGGCCGCACCTGCTGTGGCGGAGGAGGCCGCCGGCGTCGTTCCCACGGCACAACCACCCCGACGCTTTGGCGTCCAGCCGACGCCGCGCGGCTGGCGGTTCCTCGCGCGCCTCAGCCCACCGACACCGTCCGCGGCCCGCGGAGATAAGCCGGCCTACCGCTCCAGCGCGGGAGCGACGCCGACGCCGAAGCCCAGCGGCCGCCCTCTCGCGATATCTAGGGGGGGGCGGGGCGCGAGGGCGGGGCGCGAGGGCGGGGCGGGGGCGGGGTGGGGGCGGGGCGAGGGCGGGGCTAGAACAAAGCCAACCTGCGCGCCCCGCCCTCCGCTGGCCCTCTGCGTGGGCTTGCCTCTGCGCAGAGCTGTGCATCTCTCCAAGCACCCTCATCCCCACCACCTATGAAGTCCATGTGTTATTTCTGTGTCTTAGTTACAGGTGGGAAAACTGAAGCTCCAAGGTGACACCGTTTCTCAAAGATCCTGGGTGACTTTCAGAGAAATAAGTCTCCTCTTTCCTAACACTGAACTCGCATACAAAGTTTGACACTATTATAAAGTCGTGGAATGTCAGCATTGAAATGACCCTTAGAGACCTATTGTGAAGTCATAGAATACTGACTTTTATGAAATCATAGAATATCAGCATTGAAATAGTCTAATTTATTTTTAGAAATACATATTGGAGAGCTTGAAGGGCACAGAGGGGACATGACCTGACCACCCTGTCACGCAGCCCATCCGTAGTGTGTGGTCATAGAGCTTCAGATTTGTAGTCTGGTGTTTGCACATTTTACCGCATTCCCCTCCTGTGCTGGTAATTCCAAGGAAGGTATTACTGGCAAAAGTTCTTGTAATGGTGGTTTATAATGTCTTCCCCCCAAAATCTAGGGAATTCACTTAAGGTAACTATGTGAATTAAAGTAAACTGGGTAAAATAGGCCAGAAGCCTTGGAAGCTATCTAGGTCTTTGTGAGTTTCAAATAAGAAAAACAAAAAACAAAATCCTCATACACCCCAAGTTTTTCCGTGTCTGGGTATAAATAAAAGATCCCAAGGAGGACTCTAGGGCAGAGGCGGGAAACTTTTTTTTTTCTCCCAAGGGCCATTTGGATATTTATAACATCATTCATGGGCCATACAAAATTTCAACTTAAAAATTAGCCTGCTATATTTGGTCACACGTTTAATCAACTCACCCCTCATGCCTTGGCAGGGCCAGACCAAATGAGTTCAAGGGCCTTACATAGCCCGTGGGCCACATGTTCCCCACCCCTGCTCTAGGGTGTGAGGATAAGTGAATGTCCACGTTGGGAGTGGTGTGGATGTCATGAGGGGAAGTGGTTCTATGGAGAATAGGGAAGGGCAGATTTTCAAAGCCCTGGGAACAATCTCAGAACTCTGTTGTACCTGAAACTAAGCGCGGACCGGCAGAGGGAGTGGTGTCCACTCTTGCCACCCAGCCTCTCTTCATGCAGTGTCAGTGCTGGAAATGTATAGTTGGGAAAAGAGGAGGTCTCAGCCATTAAGCAAGTTGGTTCCTATTATGTGTTGAATTATGCCTCACTAAAATTAAGCTATATTGAAGTCCAAACTCCCAATACCTCAGAATATAATCTTATTTGGAAGCAGGGTAGTTGCAAATCAAATTAGTTAAATTAATATGTCATGCTAAAGAAAGGTAGGCCTCTAATCCAATATGACTAGTGTTCCTATAAGATGGACATGTGGAGACAGATGAGACCATGTGATGACAGGTTCTTAGTGATGCCATCCAGAAGTTAAGGAACACCTGGGCTACCGAAGGCTGGGAGATGCATGGAACAGATTCTCCTTTAGGACTCTCAAAAGGAACCAACTTTGTTGATACCTTAAGTTTGGACTGTGAGACATTACATTTCTGTTGTTTAAAGCCACCCAGTTTGCTGTATTTTGTTATGACAGCCCTATACACCTCCTCCCCTTGTACTCCTACCTCCAGGCCCCAACTGCCTCATCACCAGGCTTTTTCTCACCACTCTTTCCTGATCAGGCCTCTTCATCATCCTTATGACAGTCCAGAAAACTAGTCCACCCAGAACGGGCCCCTCAGCAGGCCCACCCCCTGTGAATTCACAAACTACTTGGTCTGGAAAGGACCTTGTCCATGCCACCAGGTAGCTTTCCAATTCTTCTCCAACAACCCCAGTGGCCAGGAGCTCACCACCCTACAACACAGCTCATTTTGTCTTTGGACAGCTCTAAGAAAGCTTTTCCTCAGATTGAACGGACACCTGGTTCCCAGCAATGTCTGGCCACTGGTGCAAGGGGAGGGAGGAGAGAACGGGGATGGGCAAGGGCTATCTCTGCTTTACCCCACTGGCAGTGTTCTCACTCAAGTCTCCTATGTCCAGGCCACAAATCTCATCTCCCTTAACTCAGTATCTGTGCCTGGAGGAGCAACACTTAGTTCATCCTCCTTAGGACTCTGCTCCTCAGGAACGACTTCAGGTTCATGAAAATAATTCTTTTTTTATTGCCTGGCCCTCAGCCTGTAGCTGAGTTTCTGGCCTTGGTAGAGGAATGAATGCTGAATGGAGATAATAGAGGGGGAAGTGAGCAGGCAGGATAGAAGAGCAACAACTTTGGCAGTCAGCGCTGCTGTTTTCCTCAGGGATTTCCCCAGGCAAGCAGAGGCCTTCAGGGCCACCCCAGGGCACCTCCCTCTCCTGGCCTCAGCCCTGTTGCTAGCCACAGCTTTCCCACCGTCTGACGTCACACTCTGACAACCCTGCCCAGCCCCTGAGGCAGCGAGAGGGTTCTCACCGAGGGGTTAGCAGGATGGTCACCTCCCTGCCTGGATCCTTTCTACCACAGGTCACAACACTTGCCTCTCTTGCCCTGTCAGCTGGAGCGCCAGTCAGCGGTACTAATCCTGTTTTCAAGGGAGTGCATGAAACTTCCCTTCGTGTTCTAAATTATTGGGCTGATTTGCTTTGTTCCTGGGTGTCACCTCCCTGGACTTAACCTTGACTGGGCCCTTAATTTAGCACTGCCTTGCTGTCAGACACTCTAATGAAAAGGGCTGCCACGGTATGACACAATGTGTTTTATTACAGTTAATAATGCACTGGAATGGGAGTTCGCTGAAGAATTTTGAAAAATGTCTCCCTCATTAAAAGTCAAACTTTTGTTGCTTGTACTATGTCTTCCACTCTGAACCCCACTCAAAGTGAATGCAGATGAAGAGGACTTTCTTAATGTTCTTTTTTAAAAAATAATAAAATATTAGTGTGACTGCAAGATGGTAAGTGCCCGTACAGCTTCTCTTTATTTTATAGAATCATTGAACCACTTTATCACTCAGTGTAACCCAAAGAAGATTGCCAAATGCTTTTCAACAGAGCTCTCCTTCGATGCCTCGGCTGAGATCTGCTCTTGTAGGAAGTCATCTCCACCACGCCCTGAATTTTGCTGTCGTTGTGTTATGTTTCCTGTGTGTCCAAGAGATGGATTATGAACAGAATCTTCCATTCTGCTTTCAGTTTTCAGAAGTAGCTACGGAGCTTAATGCAAATCACACATTTAAAAACACACACACGTTTAAGGCTTACCTGACAATTACTTCTGCTCTCTTTTTGAAGACTTCACCAGCTGCCTGAGTCAACACTCTTTACAGGGAAGAGAAGAGGAGACACTTTTACTGTACCCCCTGAAGTGGCTGAGCCAGTTGGCTCTTTGCTCATTGGAATAAGCTACTGAGGTCAGTGTTACTTGATTTCTCACCGAGAGGAGAATTCCAAAGCTGGAAATAGCTTCTCTGGCTGGCTCCACCCTGCCAGCCTAAATCATCCACCAGGGTTCACCGAGTGGAGATGTAATAGTGCCTCCCTCCAGCCCACACATCTGGAAAAATACCCACAGGTTGTGGCTTAATGACCACTGGAGTCAACAGCATCTCTCTCTTTGCCAAGAATAGCACATTGAGGGAAAAAAAGAGACATATGTACTAATCTTTGTAAAACTGTATGTAATAAAATAAAATAAAATAAAATAAAATAAAATAAAATAAAATAAAATAAATAACACATTGTTTTTTGTTTTTAATCAGGTAATCCCTCCATGAGACAAGGAAATCACAAATTTTATAGTACATGATAGATGTTCATGGTGGCAGGGGCAAGATTATTTAAACAAAATATAGAAAGTATGAGGGGGGGGGAAAGGAGGGAGAGATTGGGCCAAGGGCAAAGATTAATCATTTTCTGTTTACAAAATGGCTATGATTTGCAACTTTGGCACTCTCCACCTTTCTTTTCTCCTCTAAGAGATCTACCAGGAGAATTCCTTGACCTCGCCACAAAAGCCTCCAAGTTGCCAAATTCTTTCTGAGACTGCATACTTGTCGTGTATACAAAGATTTCACTAGTGCCTAAGTGTTTCCTGACCTTTTAAAAACTAGTTAAATCAAGGGAAGCTGGAGAAGTACTTACTCTTTTCCAAAGCCTATCCGACAAAAAATGGAAAGAAAAAAGAGGCAGGACATGTAGTGTAATGAGCCTTGGAGTGATAAATAGGAAACGTCCAATATTTTCTTGGCTAAGCTACAAATTTCTCTTATGCCTTCTGGAAATCACTCAGTTTTTTGTGACTGAAATTTCCATGGATCAGCTGATCTGGTTTGCAAGTCTTGTGAGAAATAAGCAATGCCCTTTATTGTAATTTTATGTGTTAATTTTGCCAGGTCCTAATGCATTTTATTATTCTGTGAACTCATAATGGGATAAGGAGTATAGATTTTGATTCAGAATGCACGTGATGTGAAAGTCTATATAGTCATTGTTTTCAATAGGAAGACTTTTCGCTTTAATACTGTGTTTATGTCCCCTGTGTTTGTTCTAGTGTGAAATTTCTCAAATATGTAATAATATTATTATTGATCTAGGCACCAATCTCCATTTTTTAACTGTCTATTCATCTTCATATGCTCTCATACTATAAAAAATGTGGCTATGTAATGAACCTTAATTTATTAAGTTCAATTCCGCTTTGCCAGACACGGTGTGAGGCACAGGGCAAACTATTAGACCTTTTTCTCCTTTTGTCTTTTGCTCTAAGAACTCAGTCTTCAGTGACTGCTCATTGCATAGCATACATTTCAAACTCCTTGGGTCTTCACAGTCTGGTGCCATCTGTGTTTGCAGACTCCCTGTCTTTTTATATCCATTTCTTTTCTCCCTATGTTCTTCACACCAGTCAGACTACCCTTGTGAGGTGCTGGAGTATCCGTATTCCTTTTCGTTTTAATACCTCTACCAATCTGTGTGAAATGCCACACCTTATTCTTTCCCTGGAATTACCCCAGATTAAAGGTCACCTTCCCTACTCCTCTCAGGCAGAGTCAGTCTTTGGCTGTACTTAGATCCTGAAAAGTTATTTGTATTCCTCTATCTCATCTTGTATAATAAAAGGCTAATTTGCAAATAGACCGAATGACAGAACAACCAGAACAACTGAACAATGGATAACTGGTCTCTATGATGTACACTGACCACCAGGAGGTGTGTGAGGAACATGACGGGCATTGGCCACTGTGGGATGGTGGAGCAGGTGGGTGGGGGGTGGAGCAGAGTATGGTGGGGCACCGGTCGCTGTTATTGGAACGAGCCTCTGGTGGTTACTGAAAATTTTTTGCTCCTGCACCTTGTGGTCCTGTCTGGCATTCGCATCTGCTGCCTGTGCTGACCCTGCTCACATTCACTGCCAGTGCCAGAGCCACTGCTCACACCCGCTGCTGGTGCCCAGTGCCGGTCCCAATCACTTGATGCCATCAGTGGGTGTGAGTGGTGGCTGCAGGGCCCGATTGTCCCTGAGGGCTTCTCCACCTCCTCCTGCTCCTGAGGGGCAATCAGGGCAGCAGCCGCCACTTGCACCCACTGACAGTGCTGGCCTTGCTCGTACCTGCTTCTGGCTCCGGCCTCAATTGCTCCATGCCATCAGTGGGTGTGAGTGGGGCTGGCACTGTCAGCACACGGGAGCAGTGGCAGTGGGCACGGGGCTGCCCTGCTGGCAGACAGGGGACCAGGGGCATGGCAGGAGGGCCAGGTGGGGAGTGAAGGATGGGCCAAGACCTGCCCCTGTGCCCACAGCAGTCTCGAGGCCCACAGTTCCTTTCAAGGTGCACTGGGCCCCTAGCAGTATCAAAATTCTCTAAGTGTCTGTCTCCCATTGTGGCCTTGTCAGAAGCAGGCACATTTCTTCTAATACCCCAGCAGCATCACTTAATGAATGTAGTGTCTGTCTATGAGAAGCCCTTGGTAAGGTTGGTTGAATCAGTGAATAAGCTATTCTAAAATTTCCTCCCCAAATAACGGTGCCCTTAAAAAGGCATTAAAGGAGGAGGTTATTCTTTCAACAGTTAAAAATCTTCATTGAGGTCTTGCTACATGCCAGGCCCTTTTCTAGGTCCCAACTTTTCTTTCTTTTCATTTTAAGTTCAGAACACTTACTAAAAAATGAGTCTTTGTTGTTAGGTAGACACACACAAAACACACACATCTAGTTTTAACTTGGTCTCTCCAAGCTTTGGTTCTGTGCTCTGGGAGAGCACTGTTGCAGTTTTCATGAAGTATAGCTTCCTATTTGTGTCAGTCAGGTGTTCTTACTACGTGGGCCTGTGCTCTAGATAGGATTTCAGACCTTCTGTGTTCTCCTGTGGCTAAGGCGGGTGTAGGGGGTCAAAATTCCTTAGTAGGAGCCACAAAACAAGAGCAATTGGTGTGTAGTTGTTCCTTCCCCCATGGACTGGAAGTCAGAAGAAAGCAAGGTAGGGGAGGCTGCAAAGAAAAGCTCCTGCTTGGGAAACCAGCAGCAGGGGCCAAGTAGGTCAGTGGAATATGCAAACATCCTGATCTGTGAAACATAAAGTAGAAAGTGCTGAAGGATTCCCATAATCCTTTTTTCTTTTGTTAAATATATCTCCTTCCAAGAACATTCTTGGGCACAAAAGAATCTGCTTCTTTTATTTCTCATGTATGGGGTTTTCTAGGCAGCATCTTAAGCTGAATTGAATTAAAAGTAAAGCCAAAGTGAAAACACTAGCTTTGTCCCTAGAATTTGTTTTTTAACTGTGGCCCCAAGAATGTTTCATTGTAGGTTACTAACTATGTTCTTCCTCATTACCTGTCACTAATGGTTACCTACTTGGAAACCCAATTCTGTCCAAGACAAGCCTTTAGGTGACATTATATGAAGTTCCATCCTAACCCTAATATTCTGACATTCTTAAACACACTGCTCAGCTGTGCTTGCCAAAGGCAATTGCATTAGCCACATTTCTGATTGGAGACCAGAAGCATGTTTGAGCTGTGCTAGGACTGACTCAGTGCAGGATTGTGGAGCTTTAAGGGTGACCACAGCTGAAACTCACCTTGATTTTTACTAGAATTCTCTAAATAGGAAACAATGAATTAAGGGATACATTCCCTTAGACTTTTTTAGGGCCAAAGAGGACACATAAAACATGTTAACTACTCTGGTTACATGCTTCCTCTCTTTTCATAGAGGTGCATAGAAATAAAGAACATTTATGGAGAGTGGACAGGAGTAAAATCTTCTGGTTAATCAAGCTAGCATGCATATTAAACGTGGTAGTATATTTCTTGAAGGATTAGAATAGAATAAAACAACATCAGTACTAAAATAACTCTAAGAAGAATGTTAGCACAAATGTGTTTTGTTCCTCAAGCACTGAACTTCACTTTTCATCTTTCCAGGCCCTGGGACCTGACCAAGCCCTTCCCTCCTGGGGCAGCTGCATTCAGGAACCAACAGGCTAGTGGAGCTTCTCTCTCAGCTCAGCCAGCTTTCAGAGAGCTCCAATGGCATGGTGGACAAGCCTTATCACACCCAAGGCCAGTTCCAAGCACCAGGCCTCCCATTCCTGTCACCATCAGCCTTCCTGGACGTCCAGACCCCTTATCCAATGTCATCTTCAGGCATCTCAGTGTTCTTCTCCTCAGCCCCATGAGCTGGACACTCCAGCCACCATCCTCACAAACTGCTCAGACTCTTGGCATAATCAGAATATTTGATAACCAAAACAGTGTGGGCTGGTTTCAACACAGTGAAAAGGAAAATGGCCACCATGAAAGTGTAGGTTCATGTAATTCACAGGGGACTCCGATGGACCAAGCGTTACCCCTTTAGTTTCTGGGATAACTGGGGGGACCTAGGGGTGATGAAGTGATGGGGAACACTCTGGAGGCTCAGACAGGTGTCTGCTTACCAAGTGGTATTGTTGTGCTAGTACAGGCCTGCTGAGTCTCAATCCAGCTGAGACCCCAGGTGACTTTCCAAAATGTTGCCTGCTTTCACATGAACAGAATTCTCATTTTTCTCTCCCATGTGGCTCTTACCAACCATGGCTGACAGTTCACCCTGGAGTCTTAGAGCACAGAGCTGGGAGGGGTGGGGCTTTCTCTTTGATTCTCAAGGCTGCTTCCTTCATCACCAGTCCCCCTATCCTGACTCATACTCAGCAAGGTAAAAACTCCTTCTTGAGGCTCATGTCAGCTACTATGTATTCCTGGCTGCCCATTCCAGTCTCCGTCATCTCATAATCCTGCCAATTTCTACATTTTGTCAAGAACTTTGGCTCATTTTTTTCTCATTTGACAGGTATTTATTAAGTATTCACTGTGCCAAACAATGATGTGCAAGATATAATTCTTGTCCTTAAAGACAAGCTCATAGTTTAATAAAGAAATATAAAACAAAGAATTACCAGACTAGATGGTAAATGTCTAAATGTACATATAGTATTTGTAAACTTGGAAATGTGAACATAGGGAAATAGTTGCTGTATTAGTTTTCTGTGGCCTCTGTAAGAAATACCACCAAGTGAAGGCTTTAAACAACAGAAATGTATTATCTTGCCCTGGCTGGTATTGTGAAGTGGTTAGAACATCTGCCCATACACCTAAGGGCTGCAGGTTCGATTCCTAGCCCTCATTGGGGTATGTGTGGGAGGCAACCAATCAACGTGTCTCTCCCACATTGATATTTCTCTCTCTCTCTCTCTCTCTCTCTCTCTCTCTCTCTCTCTCTCTCTCTTTCCTCTACCCTTCCTCCCTTCTACTCTCTCTAAAAATCAATGGAAAAATATCCTTTAGAGAGAATTAACAACAACAAAAAAAGAAAATAAATTTATTCTCTCAGATCTAGGGCTAGAAGTCTGAAATCAAGGTGTCAGCAGGACCATGCTCCCTCTGAGACTCTGGCTAGACTCTTTCCTTTACTCCCCTTTGTGGATCCCCCATCACCTTCCATATCCAGTTAGTCCCTGGGTCCGCCTGATTGTGCCTCCTACAAATTTCCTAAATCTGCCTTATCATTTGCAGTCAGGCTGTCATCATCAACCATTAATTCAGTATTGACCTCATGGGTCCTCTCACTTTGATGCTCACCCATCCTCTCTCAATCCTTCTCTGCTGCCAGAGTCATTGTTGAATATTATCAGCTCCACCCAATGGGAAGGTTGTTGGGCAGGTGGTAAGGGGGTTCCTTCTATGCAAAGAAAGAGGTTGTGCCCAGCCGGGGTGGCTAAGTGATTGAGCGCCAACCTATGAACCAGGAGGTCACGGTTTGATTCCCAGTCAGGGCACATGCCCAGGTTGTAGGCTCAAAACCCAGTGTGGGACATGCAGGAGGCAGCCGATCAGTGATTCTCTCTCATCACTGGTGTTTCTACTTCTCTTTCCCTCTCCCCTCCTCTCTCTGAAATCAATAAAATTATATTTGAAAAAAAGAATGAGGTTTCCTGAGCCTCCCCAACCCCTTCTGCATCAGATCCGGAATCACCTGCTGTAAGCTGGGGGCAGAGCATTTGCTTCCCAGATGACTCCAGCCTCGGATCTGCTTTCCACGCAAGTTTTTTCACCGTGAATTAATAAGTTGGTTTTCTGATTTTATTTCTTAAATGCAGGTTAAATTACTTCTGAGATGTAAATCCTTCCCCCACTCCCCTTCACCTTCAGAGTAAGAGCTGACCTCCTTGTCATGGTTTACAAGGCTGCCGGAGAGGATCTGACCTGGGCTGCCTATCTAGCTTCATGTTCACCGCTACTCCTCAGACCCTGGACCCCAGAAGCTCCTGAATTATTTGAGTTCTCTTGCATAACAGTCGTTCTTCTGCTTGGAGTGCTGCCTCCTCACCCTTTTATTTCTGGTACCTCCAGTTTGTTCTCCCAAAAGCAGCTCAGGATTTGCTTCTGAACAAAACCTTCCCTGACTCTCCAGGTAACCTTCCTCTGTGTTTCCATAATGCCCCATTTAATGTAGATGATAGCTCCCCAATCCTATGTGATCTTCGAATCCTACATTGTTATGGTTGACTTTCTTGTTTATCTTTCCCTCTAGACTGGAACTATATAAGCAGGCTCCAGGTTAATTCTCCAAAAAGCAGTGTACCTAAAACACTGCCCTTTGGCATTTGTAAGGTTATCCTGTGCTTTTTTAAATTTTTTAACCTAATTTTTAGCATTTTTATTTTGCGTGGGTGTTCTTTTTCTTGGTGGAATTGCTGGATTTTCACAGACATTAGATGTGAACTATAAGGCACCTCCTTTCAAAGAGGTCAAGTTTGCTGCTACTCATGAAGAATACTATTTCTTCTTCTTCTTCTCCTTCTTCTTCTTCTTCTTCTTCTTCTTCTTCTTCTTCTTCTTCTTCTTCTTCTTCTTCTTCTTCTTCTTCTTCTTCCTCAGAAGCCATGGGAGACATCAGAGAGACAGTGGAAACATTTCTTTTCTTATTTTAAATTTTCACCAGATGATATTTTTTCATTGATTTTTTAGAGAGAGTGGAAGGGAGGGTGGAGGGAGAGAGAAATAGAGATAGATAGAGAGAAACATTGATGTGAGAACACATTTGTTGTTGCCTTCAAACATGTGCCCCAACTGGGCCAGGGATCAAACCTGCAACCAAGGTATATGCCTTGACAGGGAATTGAACCCATGAGCCTTGAGTCTGTGGCCAATGCTCTAACCACTGAGAAAAACAGCTTGGGCTTTTTTTTTTAAATGTTTTTATTGATTTTAGAGAGAGAAAGGGAGAGGGAGAAAGAGATGGAAACATCAATGAGAGAAAAACATCCATGAGCTGTCTCCTACATGGCCCCTACCGGGGATCTACCCCCAACCCAAGCATGTGCCCTGATCCAGAATCCAATTGGTGACTTGCTGGTGCATGGGATGACGCTCATCCAAATAAGCCACCCCAGCTGGGCTGGAGTGGCATCATTTCTGTGGATGAGATGAGATTATTTGGAGACTCTGAAGACTATTGTTTGTGGGTGAATCCCAATTGTAAATGCTTGAAATAACATGCTTTCAGTCACTGATAATATTTGGTACAAATTTGTGTCTGTAATTTGTATTTAAATTATATTGGTATTTAAATTAACATTTTAGAATCTGATATATAATTTAGTGATTTTCAGATCTTGATTAATAGTTAACAAAAGAAAAATAACAGCCACAAGGGAAGTAACAATACCATTTATATAATGTTTTGAATCTATGATGAGCTAATTAAAAATATGAAGTCTGAGATACTTTTGACCACATTATTTTTAAAGAATCTTAAAATGCCAAAAAAACAGAAATAAAGAATAGAAAAACTTAAAAAAATGTCCTCAAAATGGGATTGACTTTTTAAAAAAATATATTTTATTGATTTTTTGCAGAGATGAAGGGAGAGGGATAGAGAGTTAGAAACATCAATGAGAGAGAAACATCGATCAGCTGCCTCCTGCACACCCCCAACTGGGGATGTGTCCGCAACCAAGGTACATGCCCTTGACCGGAATCAAACCTAGGACCCTTGAGTCTGCAGGCCGACGCTCTATTCACTGAGCCAAACCAGTCAGGGCGAGATTGACATTTGAGCCAAGCTCCACACCTAATTATGTGTTCACTTCACTCCTCTCTATTATAAGAGGAGAAACAAAAATGAATAAGACAAAGTTTCTGCTCTTAAGGCCCTTGCCATCTATCTAATGGGAGACACAGGCTGGCTAACCAACAGCTAAGAGCCAAGGAGTTAATTTAGAGTTACCATTGGATTTGTCTTTGTAGGCAGTAATTCTAAGACTAAGAATAGCTGCCTTCCTGCCAAAGCTAATATGTGAGTTGTTGGTGTTCTTAGGCATAATTCAAATAATGAGTCAAACCAACCTTGAGAACAGGTAACTGAAAACATTGCATTGGTTACCAATCTTTGTTCTTCAGACAGAAAACTATCATACTATTTCTTTTCAATTGTGTGTGTGTGTGTGTGTGTGTGTGAGAGAGAGAGAGAGAGAGAGAGAGAGAGAGAGAGAGAATGAATTTGTTGTTCCACTTATTTATGCATTTATTGGTTGCTTCTTGTACATGCCCTGATCAGGGATTGAACCCAAAACATTGGCATATCAGGACAATGCTACAACCAACTAAGCTACCCAGCTAGAGTGCTATTTCTTCACTGTATTGACTTGGTAACTTCAAGTGGTGTTTTCTGGGATGTTCTGTTAATTCTGCTTTTAGAAAGTTGCTCTACTACCTGAATAGTTTCCTTTTATTATTCTGAAATAGTAATTATTCTTTATTTTTTATTGCTTTGTGATTTTTTTCAGTTTCGTGTTTAATACTAAGGGCACCATCATTCTGTATTGAAATTGTCTCTTAGGAAGCCATCCATTAATTGCTGCTTATGATTTTAAAGGAAGATGCCTTTCTTTAAGATGGCAGTGGTTGTTATAACACTAGACATAATTAATGTCTGTTAATGGTGAGGTTTGTTTGAGAGCTAATAAAGAGTCCCTAAAATAGGCTATTCTTTAATAAATCACTGATCTTCTTAGAGTATCTCATTACTGTGGTAATTCTTTCATTGTTGTGGGTTCAATCCCCAGTCAGGGCACTTACTTTTGAGAAGATATGGCACCTTAAAGCTTTTATTTGTTTGAACTAAAAAAAAATCTCCTTTCTTTTTTTTTTTATTTGCAAACTTCTTTTTTTTAATTTAAATTTATCTTTATTGTTCAGATTATTACAATTGTTCCTCTTTTTTCCCCCATAGCTCCCCTCCTCCCATTTCCCACACCAACTTCTGTCCTTGCCCCCCCACTGTCCTCATCCATAGGTGTACAATTATTGTCCATTCTCTTCACGCACCCCCAGCACCCTTAACCCCCGAAAATTGTCCATCCACTCCATTCTATGCCTCTGATTCTATTCTATTCACCAGTTTATTCTGTTCATCAGATTTTTTATTCACTTGATTCTTAGATTCACTCATTGATATATATTTGTTGTTTATAATTTTTACTTTCCTTTTTCTTCTTCCTCATTCTCAAAGGATACCTTTCAGCATTTCATATAATACTGGTTGGGT
>PVJC01028868.1:5166-22381 GCA_004026665.1 Murina feae | reverse complement strand
TACAAAACCTGCAAAAAGAAAGTCATAGACGTTCTATCTGAAATCCCTTGATATCTGGAACACTTGAGAAATAACAAAAGCCTCTCTAACACATACTTAATGTATAGATCTAGAAAGATGCCCTCATTCAGGCTGTGTGGCAGATCCCCAAGGCCTCCCGAGGGAAGCGGGTACCCTTATGCATTCATTTGCTCTTAATGTTGTCCAATGCTAAGTGGATTCTTAGCTACTATTTAGTTTTAACCAAACCAACACTCACAAAATAGACAATTGACTACAAGATTTCTGCAAAGCAAAGTGGAGATTGGAAAGAATTCTAATACTGTAATGTTGATTGTAAATAAAAATCCACTAGGTATTCCACCAGCAGAAAGGATTTATTCAGGAAAGAGGAAGGATTGCAATGTGGTGTATGCAGCCATGGCATGCAATGTGCAAGTTCCCTAGAGAAGAAAAAAGGAAGTTCTTAGAGGGAAGGAGGAAGTTAAGGGGAGAGGCTGTTATTACCATAGAGTTCTTTCTCTAGGTTTTTCAGGTCTGGCAAAGGGTGTGAGAGATCCTCCTACAGGTTCTCACCATTCCTGTCTTGGTTAAGGTTTTAGTCATAAATTTGATAGCAAAGAAAGTAAGCAGTAGTAACATCGTGAGATAACATGGCTTCGGCTCTTACTCCTTTACCAACATGCTATTATAAAAATCTATTCCTGTTTTTTAAATGTCCTAGAATAATCAGAACTTTCTATATGGCTGTGGAGGTTAATTATGATAGGGGCAAGCAATCAGAACAATCTGGAGATTACTGGTAGAGATCATTGGATCTGGAGTTCCATGTGGGTTTGCATCAAGCTCTGTGTCTTTACTAGATGGGTGACCTTGAACAAGTTACAGAATTCCTGGGTAACTCAGTTTTCTCACCTGAGAAATAGGGCCAGACATCTCAGGGCTGAAACGAGAGAACATTTTTAAAGCATCTAGCTTAGTTCCTGGCTTAATTAATATGCAAAAATACAAAATAAAAAAATTATGTTCATTTGTTTTGTTCTCTAGTCAGTTCTATTTTGAACTTTATGAGATGTTTGTTTCTCAAATCCTCAATTAGATAAGCAATCTAAAATAAATCCCTGGAAAATATCTGTAACTTTCTTTGTTTATTTTTTTAAATTTCATTTGAAATTAGAGGAAGCTAACAGTCATCATGACATGTTAAGCATAAAAAAAAGGGTTAATAAGCTTGTGTCCTTGAAGTCATTTGTAATTGCTGGGACATGTTACCCTCCCTGCTTGCCACATTTTTATTAGTACTAATACCCACATAACGTTTGACCTTTGGAAAGTCTTTGAAATCTGAATCTGTAATACTGTGAATTACATATTTCTCATCTAGAGTTGGTCTTTCTCTAAGATTCCTGGCTCACAGCTCCCCAAACACTTGCAATTTCCCGGGACAATGGTGTCCTTTGTTATGTTAATGATCAGACCTTTGGAAAGCCCTTAGGTAAGCAAAGAATTGGGTCTGGGGCTGGTTGCTTGGAAAACCAACTTTGTTGTGATTAGAGGGTTGGAACTTTCAGCTTTCCCACCCCTCCAATGATTTAATAAAGCTTCCAAAAACACCTCAGAGGACTGGCTCAGAGTCCTTCCTGTTTGGTTGACACCTGGAGGTGCTGGGAGAGTGGCTCATCTGCAGAGAGCGAGTAAGTTCCACAGCCCCATGCCTTGCCCTATGGGTCTTTTCCATCTGGCTGTTCTTGAGTTCTATCCTTTTATAAACCAGTGACCTAATAAGTAAAATGTTCCTCTGAGTTCTGTGAGAGGCTCTAGTAAATTAATTGCAACTGAGAAGGGGGTCTTGGGACACTCTGATTTATAGTCTAAGCACTCTTCCCTTCCTCTCTACCTCCCTCCCTCCTTTATCTACTAGCTCCTTCCAGTAAGTTCGCAATCTTCACTCTGAAACTCTTCTTGGGTTTTGGTGTTTGTTATATTTATAAGACAGAACCATTAAATCAATAGTTTAACAAAGAAATGGTTACCTTCGCTTATACTTTTCACCAAAAACAAGGCTTGTGAGCATGAGGGAAAAACAAATAAACAAAGATCAGCCCTATGATTAATCAGGTAGGAAAGATGATTCTTTTTTGATGTTTATTTTCTGCAGTGCGTCCCACATTGTCACTACCTGCCAGATGGCATTGTGATTGTGTGATTGCTATAATGAATATTATTAATAATGCAACTAACTGTGATCTCAGCCTCCTTTACTAACATTAAAAGAGCCCTGACATGTTTCCAATTTAGTTCACAGACTTCTTTTTAAGTTAGTTTATTCACCACATGACTAAATGCTCTGAGCGAAATCTCTGAGTGGTATGCAACCAGTAGCTGTTCTATGTAAACAGAAAGACCCTAAAGTCGGTATTCTCTCTATAGCCCAGAGAAGTCCTATCCAAGAGGAATAGAACATGTGACACACATGCCTTAAAATTTTCTATTAACTACATTGAAAAGTAAAAGAAAACAGGCAAAATTAATTTTAAAACTATATACTTTAGTTAACCCCCCAAAGGACAGCTCTTCTCAATACATCTATAGATATCTATAACCACATCACTTATATTTATTCATGAACAAAATGAAAACTGCATGCTGAATGGACTGTAAAAGTCAAGTGTTATTATACTTGATAGAGCACGTCTCTAACTCTGAACATGAGATGGTCAAAGGAAGATTTGCCCTATACTAATTAGGCTGGTCAGGTTCAGATAAGTCAAACGTCTGGAGTATGAGCAGGAGAGCGAAAGTCATGCTTGGACAAGGAAAGAGCTAGTTAATGATTATGTTTAAAGGTCTTCCATTTACTCTTCCAATAGCCTAGTGACATTTATCTTAAGTCAATTAAGAAATGTTATAAAATGTCACAGGTCCATGTAGCATTGCTATATGGAGGGTAGGTCCCAAGATTCATCGGTACAAGGACTGTGACTCTATATTGTTATTGATAATATAATTAGAGGACACTGTTTGGGCTAGAACAGGAGTTTCAGGTTGTTATCATCATTTTGATAACTCAGCTTCATTTAATACCTCTAACCTTTTGGAGAATTTATAGATGCTGGCCCTCTACGGCATTAGACCAGAAAAGGACACAGATACAAAACAAGGAATGAATCTGGGGGAAACATTATTGGTGCATTTACCCTCTTAATGACTATAAAGTAAAAAGATGAGATATTCTGTGTAGTAAATTAGTTCTATATATAAACTCACTTAAGTACTAGGATTCAGAAGACTGTTCAAGTAATTCATGAAGAAGGTCAAAGTTAAGAATGAAAAAAATAATGGCCAGTAGGAAAACACAGTCTTATAGGTGGAACCAATGAGACATAGAAGATACTATGATTGGCGTGAGTTGCTAGAGGGGAGCATGGGACTACATTGCTGGAGTTGAAGCCATTCGAACATCAAGAGAGCAAGCCTGGCCTTGGAAATTGTTTACTATTCCAGGAGTTCAACCTGCTGAGAGCAGGGTTTCAAAATAGCAGATCTGTTGATATTTTGGATCAGACAAATTCTTTGTTGGGGGTGGAGGGCATTGTTCTATGTGTTTAGGATGTTGAGCAGCATCCCTGGTCTCACTTATTGCCAATAGTACATCCCCTCTATGTGTGGCAACCAGGCATGTCTCCAGCTATTGCCAAATGTCTTCTATCTAGAGGACAAAATTGTCCCCAGTTAAAATTGTCCCCAGTTGGAACACTTAGAGTTAAGACTCATTTGGAAGATGAAGATAAGAGATTTTTTTTTTTTTTAATTCTGATGGCATTTAACAGAATTCTCAGGCTCTAAAAGCAACACATTTCAACAACTAAATGAAAGGCAAACTTAGCATATTTGACAACGCAGGCATCATTGGAAGAAGTGTTATTTTTTTTAATAACTTCTCATTTTCCTGGAGATAACACTCATTAGAATTTGTGTGTTCACATATATTTGTCAAAAAGGTTTCTTTTTTATGTATACTCACACCATATATTCACCTGGATTTGTTGACAATCTCAGCTATAAAATACACAGAGTAGTTCCAATAATAGGATAATTACTAAGTTCAGCCTAGGACAGTGTTCACTGAGGCTTGAAATAGTCATTGTGGTCTCATGAGGTTGCCCACATGCATGTGCTGGATGCTGTCTTGAATGTTTCTGAAAAATCTTATTTTATTGTATTTTTGTTGACTAGTTGGGAAGAGATTCCATGTGGGTAGGAAAACAAGCTAAAACTCTATGCAGTTAATTAACTAACACTGGATTTGAAGCACAGTCTAGAGAAGAAATCCCACCTACCTTATTTCATTTGGGCTGCCCTATAATTGCTTTGCCTGTGCTTACAATTTTCTCATTTAATTGAAGCTTGAGTCAGTTCTTGGAGGTGCTCCAATGAGGAAATATTGTCAGGTGGAGCTGAAAGGGATCGTCAGTGGAACCACACAAAATCACTTCTGGAATAAAATTCCTGCAAGTTGGGGGCACTGACTTTCTCATATTTTTAAAATGGAAAGTGTAAGAACTGTGGGTTGTCAAACTCATGAGTTGAACACATGGTAAACGCTTTTAATAATGCCCTCACTAGGTTTTGTAGGAGGCAGCCTTAGCCTACATCCTCAACAACATCTCCTGGTATCACCCTGTACTTTAGCCAATCTCCTTATATACCTTGGAACACAACCCTCGAGTCCTACCCCCACCTCCACCCCCTCCCCAGGCCTTTCTTCTGTTGTGTCTCTTCCCAAAAAACTCTCCCTGTGGCCTGTCTGCCCATTGAATTCCACTCCTCATTCAGAAACCTTCCTGAGCTTCCTTTCCGCTGATGCACCATGGATAACCGTTGTAGGTTCCCATGCCACACAACTGGGTAACACCCGCTGTCCTGGAATTAGTCTTTATCTGTCTTTTTTCTAACCCTGAATTGAGAGCTCTAAAGGTGGGCACCCTGTTTTGGTCCCCTTCATATTTCTGTCTAGCATTGCATCCTCACATGACATATTTGTTAATATGAGTTCTATCTCTCCAGAGAGGGCAGGTTTAAGTGACCCAGTAGCAAAGAATAGACAAGAGCCTGCCCATCTTCTAGAGAAGAATGCTGTTGACATATGCCCCTACCAACTCAACCATTGTATGATGCAATTGTCAGCTGACTTAACTAGCCATTTCCACACACTGAGCATCAAAACTAGTCCTACCTTTGACCTCAGTCAGCAGGTTTGAGTCTGCCCCTGGGGCTCTGTCAGTCACTTCAACTATGCATAGTTGCTGGAGGACATGGAAGCTCCTAGGGAAGACAAACCATGGACATATACGTATTTGAGAGAGATGTTTAAAAAAACTCCTTTTAAATTTTTATTTTTAGCGATGCTATGAGAATTTGTATGAGAATCTAGCTGGGTGAAAATGGCTTGCCACACGGATGGCCATGCTTGCCTGCAGAAGCATGCACACCAGCTCCCTAACTGCACACCCAGAGGGCCCTTGACTCGCTTGGCAGCTGTTCTCCCTCCCCAGGTTCAGGACTAATTCTGCCAGCGATGACAGGAAATGGCTGCTGGTAAATGTAGTCCGGAGCCAGTGCCCTTTAGCAGGAATCATCTGTTACTATGACATGAGCCAGCATGTGCAGAAAAGCCTGTTCCTGAATATGTTGGAGAGGGTGGAACAGAGCAGGGAGAGGAAGGAGACCAACCAGGATTGCAGTTGTGGTGGGATGTTAGTTCCACGGACCTGGAGAGTTTTCAGGTGCTGATTTCCTGGACCAGGTGGGTGGGGAGAGAATGAAAAGGGATCAGAAGGTCTTCATACTCTGCTCTCCACTGCCGGCCCCATCACTGGCCAGTCTCAGTGTTCCCAGCATGCTCCTTGGCTTTTTGCTATAAGCAAGCTCTGAATCATCTGCTACTTAAGGAGGAAGGAGGGCAAAAAAATCAAAATCAAAATATTTCAAAGGCTGAACTGTTGATAAAAAGCTCCCCCCTCTGGGCTCAAAGGTGGACTTGGGTTTTGTAGGGTGGTTGCTTATTTGGTTTGTGAATATGTTTACGCACGTGTGTGTAGATCTCTTAAGACAAACAGCATTTAAAATACATTTAAAATTAGGTATAAAAATGAATTCGTATATTTATATATATTTATTTTAAAATAAAAATTATAACATTAAAAATGATGAAAAATAACAGACAAGAAAAGCCTAAAAAGTATAAATTGTATTCATTACCTGTAAATTTCTATTAATAATTTTAACTGCTAGTGTATATTTATATATATATATATATCTGTACAGATACATATATTTATGTACATATATATTTGTACAGATATATATTTATGTATGTACCTATACATATATATATATTTAAATATTTATATGGTTGATTCTGTAAAAATGTACAAAATTATTCTAAAATTGAGGCATAATTGCAAATGATGCATTCAAATTGTGGCCACATTGTATTGAGATTCATAATTATATGTATATATCTATACAGATATGTACTTATATATTTATATTTGATATGCTAAACTCTGATTCGATACATTGGCATACATAGAACATGCACCTTGACATAGTGCTGCGTATTGTATTGCTACAGGTTTGCATTTTACTAACATAGGGATCTGGTTTGATACAGTCTGTTTTGCATGACTCACATCAATAAAGAGTGCACTTATAACGGTTTAAGATACAGCATCACGTATATTCCTGACAGAAGAAATTTTTCATTTTGACTTGAGATTGATTCGAATGAAATCCTCTGCTTTACAGATTTATGTCTGTTGAATGGAGGAAATTTCCACAGATGAGCATCTGCCCCCACATATTTCAAACCTATTTTTCTTCGATTGCCTACATACTTCCGATGCCAAGAGCCTTGGGACATGTTTGTATCATGCTTCCACCTCAAGTCCTGTGCCATGATGCCAGGTGAGTTAGCGCAGTAAGACTATTCCTGGAAGTTATTATGATCTTCCTACAACAATAATTTTACATGAAAAGAACTGTGAGCAACACTGAACCCAAACAAAATACATGTCCTTCCTTAGCTGATCAAAAAATACGGACAACCCCTCTAATGTCACTCCACATAAGCAAGCAGATACAAAAGTTTTAAGCAATTGTGGTTTAAACTTTTTGCTTATGCAAACTTTGCAAGATCTTAAGACCTTATGAATGTATTGCTATAGCTCTTCCCAGGACCTTGGAAGAACTTTGTGAAAATGAAGGTTTCTGAAATTTAAGTTTCATTTTGTCATTGTTGTTCCTTTCTGGTTTGAGCTAGAAGTCTATGGCTAATCTTTGTGAGAGCTTTCCTTAATTAATTAGTTAACTAACTAACTAACTAATTAACAAATCCATTCAGTCTTCCATGCATTAATTTTTTTCACTTACTTGTCATTTACTGTTATAGTATATACTGGTGACTACTTTGTGAAGGGACAGACATGCAGATAGATAAAAGCCTAAACCAAAATCCAGAGCGTTAGTCTTCTCAAGGTCCTGTTACTCTCATTACTTTTGTAAGAAATAAAAGATGTAATTTGTTGTCTCCTCTCTGGTTCCACAGCTGTTTTCAAAGGGGCCACAGGTGCAAAGTTTTCTTCCAACTTTCCTTGCTGATTTTATCTGTGAGGTTCAGAAAGCTTGTACTTAAAATCTTTTTCCCTGCTGGTGACACCTATTTGGCCAGCCCATCACACTCTGCCCAACACCAAGAGAACCCAAAATTCTGATATATTGGGTAGATGTAGATACTTTGATAAAGAGAGAAGTAGAATCTGTGCTCATTTGAGGATCACTAAGTAGGAATTTTTAATCATAAATTCTTAATCATCACTCCCTGTCAGAGTTGCCTGACTTCCCATGAGAGACTCATATTTGAAGGCCTATAATCTCAAAGATGGAATATTTTCCTTTTTTCTTGTGATCTTTGGCCAGTTCTTTTTTTTTAAATTCATTTCAGAGAGAGGAAGGAAGAGGGAGAGAGAGATGATGGTGAGAGAATCGCCATCGATCAACTCCCTCCTGCATGCCCCCTACTGGGGATCAAGCCTTCAACCCAGGCATGTAGCCTAACCAGGATCAAACTGTGACCTCCTGGTTGATGGGTTGACACTCAACTACTGAGCTACACTGGCCAGACCCAGTTACTAATCTTGATGAACTTCAGTCTCTACATCTATAAAACCTAGATATAACGAGAGAGACATGAGAGTATTGGTGGTATGCTTGGCAAGCAGGAAGCTAGGAATAAAAGCAATTTCCTTTCTATTAGGACCTGAGTGTTTGATACAGGGGTAGTCTGCAAGAAAATGTAGAACCAGCTTTCTCTTCGCAATGCTGTGTCCTCATGTGAGGATATAGAAGCTGTTCAAATCCCCATCTGGCTAGTCATTCAACACATGGATAAACTCTAATTGAATCTGTTCACTCAAAATTCATCCAATTCCACATATAAGTGAGATCATGTGGTACTTATCTTTCTCTGGCTGGCTTATTTTGTTTAGCATAATACTCTCCAGTTCCCTCCATGTTGTCGCAAAGAGTAAGAGAGCCTTCTTTTTTTTACAGCTCCATAGTATTCCATTGTGTAAATGTATCACTGCTTTTTAATCCATTCATCTACTGATGGGCACTTGGACTATTTCCAGATCCTATCTTTTGTAAATAACGCTGCTATGAACATAGGGGTGCATAATTTCTTTCTGATTGGTGCTTCTGGTTTCTCAGAATCTATTCCTAGAAGTGGGATCACTGGGTCAAATGGCAGTTCTTTTAAGTTTTGAGGAAGCTCCATCTGTTTCTCACAGTGGTTGTACCAGTCTGCATTCTCACCAGCAGTGTACTAGGTTTCACATTCTCACCAGCACTTGTTTATTGATTTATTGATGGTAGCCATTCTGGCAGGTGTGCAGTGGTACCTCATTGCTCTTTTAATTTGTATCTCTCTGGTGATTAGTACAATGAGCATTCTTTCATATGTCTCTTGGCTATTCATATGTCTTCTTTGGAGAAGTATCTATTTAGGTCCTCTGCCCATTTTTTAATTGGATTGTTTGTCTTCCTTTTGTTGAGTTGTATGACTACCTTATATATTTTGGAAATTAATTCCTTATTAGATTTATCATTGGCACATATATTCTATCATGTAGTGGGTTCCCTTTTCAGCTTGATGCTGGTTGTTTTTGCTGTGAAGAAATTGACAAACAAATTAGATCCAGAGACATGGAAGCATGCAACAGACAGACAATTCTCAGAGAGATGTGGGAGGGGGGTGTGAAAAGAGATTAACCAATGAACTTATATGCATACTAGGGGCCCAGTGCACAAATTCATACACCTTGAAAGGAACTGTGGGCCACGAGGCTGTGGTGGACACAGGGGTGGGTCTCGGCCCATTCTCCGTGCCCCAACCCAGCCCCTCCCACTGTGGTCTCCAGTCCCCTATCTGCCAGCAGCCCCACTCCTGAAGCCTGACAGCACCACTTGCACCTGCTGATGGCATGGAGTGATTGGGGCCAGTGCCAGCAGTGAGCAGCTGCTACTGCCCTGATTGTTCCTCAGGAGCAGGGGGAGGTGGAGAAGCCCTGAGGGGTGATCAAGGCCGGCAGCCACTTCTCACACCCACTGATGGTATAGAACGATTGGGGCCAGCACCAGGCACTGGTAGCAGGTGTGAGTGGTGGCTATGGTGCTGGCAGAGGGTGCAAGCACCCAGTGAGACCATGACACGCAGGAGCAAAGAATTTTCAGTAATTACCAGAGGCTTGCCCCGATGACAGCAACCAGCACCCCACCTTGGTTTGGCTCCCCTGCTCACCTGCTCCACCATCCCGTCGCGGCCAATGCCTGCCATGTTCTGCACTCTGCTGCCTTTGCCCGCCATGTTCTGTGTGCACCTCCTTGTGGTCAGTGCATGTCATAGTGACTGGTTGTTCAGTTGTTTGGTCTATTTGTATATTAGGGTTTTATATATACAGTAGGTCCTTGGGTTATGTTGGAAATCTGTTCCTACAGCAGATTTTCACCGTAAGTTGGAACCCACCTACATAAGCACCTACGTCACTCAAAGGAGCATATACATAGTGGTAATGAAGTGAAACAGTAAAAAAAATTTAAAAGACAGATAACAATTCCTGACCTTTACTTGTGGTAAATAAATAATAAAAAGCATAAAGCGCATATGTACATTTGTTGAAATGATGGAACTTTTTTAAAATAAATAAATGGGAGATGGCAACAAAATCACGAAACGATGTATGTCGAGTCCGATGTAACCTGAGGCCTGCCTGTATAGATAGATATGCATAACTCGTGGAAAAAGACAATATAGCAGAGAAGGCCTGGGTAGGGGGCAGAAGGGGCCAATGGGGAGAAAAAAGGTGATATCTGCAATACTTTAAACAATAAAGATAGATTTTAAAAAAGGACTAGGCATATAAAAAAGGTAAAATATATGGAATAAATAAATATGTGTTTGTGTAAAAAAATAAAGGATATTGCTGGAAGTTAAAAATGATCTGAGTTAAGGAAAAGCTTGGACAAATTGCTAAAATTCTGTAGTCCATGTCCTTGCTCCTGGCACCAATCCAGGCCCGTGGAGTTGTCCAATATCAGAAATACAGGAAGAACATGCAATTATTTCACATGTGAAATTATTTATTATATTCTAAGTCACCTATAATGTTGCCATTAGGGCAGATTGTATGGGATACTTGGTCCATATTGCACCAAAGGGAGGGATATTAATTTTCATTTGGGTTGGATCTGAAAACTGCTATGCATACACTGAGTGACATCTCATTTTTCCTGATAATGATGTTGATATGTCTCTGGAATACCCATATGCTCAGCATTTGCTGTTTCAAACTTGTTCTTCATTAATTATGCCTTTACAGAAGCTGCCAAAAATCACGTTCTATAGAGGATGTAAATCTGAGTTCAGACATGGGTGAAATTCATATGTAGTGAAGAAACAGACTCCAAGAGGCAAAGTTTGTGCAACTGAGAAGCAGGAGAGCTGGGAATTTAACCCTGTCTCTCTGATCTTGAGGTTTGTTTGGAGTTGCCACCACGCCTCATGCTTCCCATCCCAGAGGAACTGATGAGTAGAGACAGCTTTTTTGATCACCGCATGGAGAAAAACACAGAAAGCAGATTTTCAAGTTGCTGCTTCACAAGCAAAAGTGTGATTTCAGCGGTTCCAGGCTTTCATCTGGGAGTGTAGAAGGGATTTGATCTTTAAAAATTCATAAATTCGCACAGTATCTACATTTCAAGTGTCTGAAATTATGAGCTTTTACCACTTGGGAAGTGGAATAAAGGGAGGATTTAGGTGAGGGCTGTGCAACAAAGATATACTACTTTTCTTTGTAAGCATTCTACACTTTTTTTAAAAAATATTTTTTTATTGATTTCAGAGAGGAAGGAAGAGGGAGAGAGAGATAGAAACATCCATGATGAGAGAGAATCATGGGTCAGCTGCCTCCTGCACGCCCCCGACTGGGGATCGAATCCACAACCCGGGCATGTGCCCTCTACCGGAATCGAACCTGGGACCCCTCAGTTCACAGGCCAGTGCTCTATCCACTGAGCCAAACTGGCCAGGGCAGTCCTACACTTTTACATATCATTTTTTAATATATTATTTCAGTGGCTGGAAAATGTGTTTTTGGAGAGAGCTTCATAGTAAGTTTTTGTAGCAGTGTTCTTCCACAATGCTCTGAAATAGATGAAAATCTGACGAGAAAGCACTTAAAATGCATGTTTTCCTCTTCCTCCATCTTTCTGTTCTTTCTCTCTTGTCTATTTATAGAGGTTAAGAGTATTGGCTTTAGTGTTAAAAGCTTT
The DNA here is from genome assembly GCA_004026665.1 of Murina feae. Classification (NCBI taxonomy): domain Eukaryota; kingdom Metazoa; phylum Chordata; class Mammalia; order Chiroptera; family Vespertilionidae; genus Murina; species Murina feae. Next base: position 10,489 of record PVJC01028868.1, on the reverse strand, counting down.
TTCCGTTGGGTGACATTGGGTCAATTACTCTTTAAGTCTTGGTGTTCTGTCTGAACAAGGGAAATTATAATAGGAAATCACTCACAGGACTGCTATGAGGGTTAAATAAGTTAATGGATAAAAGTTATTTACATTCATGCCTGGCAGTTAGCAGATGCTCAACAAATATGACCAGCCTCCTATTCCTTGTCTTTTCCCCCCAGGACTTCTCTTTCTCTTCCTCATTACATAAATAGTTCTTCAGGTACAATTTTTAGTGTTGTTTTTTTTTTAATTCTACAGCAGAGGCCTTTGCATCCTCAGGGGATTAGTTTATACATCAAGAATTCTTTCCCAAGGGGTGGATTTTCTCAACACTGTCTCCCACATACATGCTTATGGGTCATATGTGCATCATATAGCTATCTCAAGGCTATACCTTTTAGGGCCTTGACGCAGGACCCCAGCAGCCCCTTGAATGTTGTTATTACTCCAATAATAATATTGCTTTGTTTATTTATGAACTTGGCATTCTGAAGATCCTCTGCTGGACATGCATCAGTTTATAAATTAAAAAAACACACCACACAACAAAAACAAATCTGTAGCCCAACCTACCATCGCCCTGGTTTTTAAGATTACACAAACAAACACACACGAGATTACTTTATCCCCGCAAGGCTGCGAACAGAGTTTTTTTAGACACTGCTCTCTTAGACAACGCTGGTGGTAACGTTAGTGACACAGCGAACGTCCATGAGATGGTAGGCCCAGGAAACCTTGAGTGAGGAATTTTAATTTTAATTTTAATTTTGATGGTCAGGAATTAGAAAGCTTCCCCACAAGCTTCCCAGGCGAAGACCTCAAGCTACTGGTCTACCACGCTCCTCTCAGGACCAGCCGTGTCTCAGACCCACCAGTGACACACGCGGACAGAAGGGCACGCAGACGGAATGTTCGCACACAAATAAGGGCACCGGGGAAGTTGGCCAGCTCATCTTTCCCCTCCTGCAGCTCCTGCTTCTGTCTTTAACACATCGATTGGATCAAGCCAGAGTCTTTCTTTGATCCTCCTGACACCGTGCTTACTATTGTTTATTTAGCTTATGATTCTTCTGCCCTCAAGGTAAATCTTCATACTGCATGGATCAATAGACAACGGGGGTCTTAATTAAAGCTGCAGGATAAAATTGATACTGGAAACGAAATTCCTCCGGTGTCTGGAAGAAAAGGAAATGCTATTTCTCATGGAGGCTTTTTCATTGTCTTACACTGTCACTTCTGAGGTTTGCTGAAACATTTGCTATCCCATGGTAGGTTTCTGTGACACAGCTTAGATACAAGGTAGACAAGTAAAGAAAAAGGGGGTCCTTTGACAAGGCTTTTGACTCTCTAAAGGAGAAATATGCAGTATGTTGGTGGGTGTTAAACAATGTGAATGCTTACCTGAACTGCAAAAGAAACACAAATCTAAGTCTTAGGTTCTGTCTCAGGTAGAGAAAGAATTATAGAAGCATTTGGAGACAGTGTATAAGGGTTTTGATTTCACTAATTTGTCTGTCTCTAGCAGTATTTATTTATTTATTTATTTATTTATTTATTTATTTATTTATTTAGCTTTTATTAATTTATTTTCAGAAAACTGAACTGATCATGCGAGGGTGAAAGAAGAGTCAATTCCCCCAGGAAATTCTGAGTAATTTTTAATTCAATCGTAGCATTTTCAGATCCAGGGAAAAGAAGAAAGCGTTGAATGAAAACATTATGAAACAGGATAATTCTAGCAGTTTTTTAAAAAAATCGCTTGAATGAACCTTTATGCCTCTGTACAAGTAATGGCAGGTGTCCCCAATCCTGGTACTGAAATAGCTACAGTAAAAAGCATTGAGCCATCAAGCTCCTAAGACTCCTAGCTGATGATTGAAGATGTGAGGGCAGCTGGGGAAGCCAGGAGACTTACTGACAGGAATTAAAATGAGCAATTGTTGTCATTACGGGGACTTGCTGGTGTACTGGACTTAAATTCTGATTCTGCCATTCAGTAGTGCTGTAACGAGCACATTATTTAATTTCTTTATGAACTACTATTTGCCCATCTGCAAAATTTAGTGAATAAGGGTATCATATGAAATTTGTGTGTGGAAATTGCTAGCACAGTACCTGAAATGTTTTGTATGTTTCCTTCCTGGACCTTTGGCTTATATTTGAGGGAACTGCTACTCTTGGTGATGTTCAATAGGGAAATGGATTTGATAGGGCACCTTTTTGTCTCTAGGAGAATATCCAGCTCTTTCTTCCATTTTTCACACACCTGTGGTATTTAGCATCATTTAGGGGGAAGATATTTTTGATGGGTGACCTTTCAATATAATCCACAGAGTAGGGAGAGAATAATAGTCATATTCTCATGAAGCTGATGAAATTACTATTCTAGAATCCCAAGATGGGGAAATAGAGAGGTTAGAAAGGGGGAAGCAATGAAAACAAGGAACACACTAACAAGAGAGTAGACATTTAGCCAGTCAAAAGTTTTGTATGCCTTGAAGTCTTTTTCCTGTAGGTTTAGTTAAATATCAACATTTGAAGAAAAGGGAATCTTAAAAAAGTATTATGTGGCACACATTTTATATCTAGATTTTCACATGAGTCCTTGGGCTTTCTAGCAGGATCATGTATTTTCAAATACTTTGACCTGTGTTCTATGCTGAATAGGATGGTTGTTGTGCCAGTCTATCTATATAAAAGGCTAATATGCAAAGTGTCCCCTCCAGAGTTCGATTGGGAGACTGGGAGTTCGATTGTTCACTATGATGTGCACTGACCACTAGAGGGCAGCACTGAACATGGCAGTTGACCAGCAGTGGCAGCAGTGCACTGAGGGAGCTAGGGAAGCAGAGATAGGGAAGTAGGGAGGAGGGGGGGAACCATGCAGTGTTGGCATGCTTGGGTGGCAAGGAAAGGAGGAGGTGGGGAGGCAGGAAACCTGATTGGCCCTGGTTGCAGCCAGACTTAGGGCCCCTACCCGTGAGTGAATTTTGTGCACTAGTCCTCTGGTCTATAAATAAAAGTATTTGTGAAAGAACACATAACCTCTTGGTGTGAGTTTCAGATTTAGAAAGAACGAAGTCTCAAGTCCTTGGTGAAATTATTTAGGGAGTAAACATTTATTGCAGAATTTAAAGACACTTAAAGCACACATAAAAATGTACACTACAGTTTACTCACCTTGCACAAGTCTACTGTATTGCCTTGCCCTCCGATGGTAGAGGGTGAGAAATCCTTCACAATGAAAGGATTTAATGTTACAGTTGGAGCTGACATCAACTTTTTATTTAACTTCATCTTTGGCAAAAATAGTACTTATTTCAGGAGACAAACAAATGAATATGAGAAAAATGTATAATAATTTGATGTATAAGTTGTAGTTATGGACATGTACTGAGTGTTTCTCTAGTATCTGTGTTTGTGTGTGAAAATATAACATCATGAAATGAGCAACAAACTAAAAAGCAGAATCTTGGGTTTTTTTACTTCTAAATTTTACCTATTAGCTGTGTGACTTTAGGAAAGTCCCTTAATCTTTCTGAGTCTCAATTTCCTTACCTATAGGTCTGTGGCAATAAAACTGTTTATATCACAGGGTTAATATAAAGATATAAAAAGAATGGATACATCAGAACGTTCTTTATAAAGTACTATAGACATTAAAGTATTTTAGGTAAAGTGTACATTTGTGCACACCAAAACTGTAAAACAGCATTAATCTTGGAACACAATAGCTGGCATATTTCTTAAATTCTAGAGCTCAGGTATAGCATTTCACTGACTGTTTTCAGTCTCCTAGTCTGGCTCTGATGACCAGACCAAGGAATGCCCCTGGTCATAGCGATAGAGCATAAATTTGGGAAGAACTGAGGCTGGTGTTATTCAGAACATACAGTTACATCCAGGCACCTCCAGCTCTGTGCATCTGCACAGCCTTCCCCAGAGCTGTAGACCTGGTATTGTTCATTTTGTGCTTGAGGGCATCCAGGGATGAGTAAAGTGCCCAGATATATTCAGAGCCAAGATCAGCAACCAGAGGAAAGAAGAGCAGGTGAGCTGTCATGCAGACAATACGCATTATCTTATTTCCTCTGAGCTCATTAATTGGTGTGGTCCATCTGGGCTTGGCTCCAAAGGTTTCCCATTTAATGACGCTTTAAGCAAACATTAGTCTGAGGGAAATAAATGAATCACACATCAGGAAAAAACATCGAGGTATGAGCTGATTTCCAAATAAAAATGAGAAAATAGTACTTCTTCTTGTTAAGAAAACATGATTATCAGTTAATTAGAATAGATGAGAATATAATAAATTAATATAGACTAGAAGAATTTGTCCCTAACCCTGACATAAAAAGTCATTTACACAATTTTTTTAAAGATTATTCTTTACTAGGGGCCCGGTGCACAAAAATTTGTGCACTCGGGGGGTGGGGGTCCCTCAGCCCGGCCTGTGCCCTCTTGCAGTCTGGGACACCTCGGAGGGATGTCCACCTGCTGGCATGCCTGACCAGCCTGGGTGAGGGGCTGAAAGCCATTTTCAGGCTGCCCACAGCCCCTTCAGGGTTCGTGCACTGGGGGGTGGGAAGGCTGGTGAGTGCAGGCCTGGACGTTTCCCACCGGAGGGCCCACGATTGCACACGCCTGGTGGGCCCCCACTGCTGAGGGGACACACCTGGCGCAGAGTTGGGTGGCAAGTCAGGGGTGGACGCTGGTGCAGAATCCCTCGGTGGGGCCCTGCTGCTGAGCAAACACACCCGGAGTGGAGCTGGGCAGTGAACTGGCTTCGGATTTTCCGCACTGTGCAGCAGACACTCCCGCACGCCCTGTGGCGGCCCCTGGGGGGGCAGATGAAGGTAGCGGACCCTGGACGGGTATTCCTGGACAGAGCCAGGCAGTGGACCCAGGACAGGCGTTCCTGGATGTCCCGCAGAGGCCCCCGGGGGGCAAAGCCAGGCAGCAGACCCAGGACGGCTGCTCCTGCACACCCTGCAGAGGCCCTGTGCTCCTGCATGCCCCGGGGAGGCCCCCAGGGGGTGGAGCCAGGCAGTGGACCCGGGACAGGCGCTCCTGGATACCCTTCGGAGGCTCCTGGGGGCAAAGCTGGGCAGCAGACCCAGGACAGCTGCTCCTGGATGCCCCGAGGAGGCCCCAGGCCAGACCCCCCCTCCCACTGAGCTGACACACCTGGCACAACTATGCCGGCCGTGGAGGCTCCCAGTGCAGAGCCGCCCTGCCAGCCTCCATCTTGGCTGGGTTAATTTGCATACAGCCGCTCTGATTGGCTGGTGGGCGTGGC
>PVJC01028867.1:7722-22377 GCA_004026665.1 Murina feae | reverse complement strand
GGGGAGAACGGTTGGGGGTGCCATCCTGGTATGGGGAAGGCAGTTAGGGTCAATCAGGCCAGGCCAGCACAGGACCAGTTTGGCATTTATCAGGCTGCCAGGGGAGTGGTTAGGGGCAATCGGCATTTGAAAGGTCAGGAGCCAGCAGTCCTGGATTATGAAAGGGGCGTCGACTGCCCGTTTAGGCCCAATCCCAACGGTGGGATCGGGCCTAAATGGGCAGTCGGACATCCCTCAAAGGGTCCCTGATTGGAAAGGGTGCAGGTTGGTCTATGGGACACCACCACCACCCACCACCCCCACTCCGTGCACGAATTTCGTGCACCGGGCCTCTAGTATATATATAAAAGGCTAATATGCTAAGTGTCCCTCCGACCGTCTGACCAGTCACTATGATGTGTTCTGACCACCAAGGGGCAGACACTCAATGCAGGAGCTGCCGTGATGTGCGCTTGCCATTTACAGAGAAACAGCAACGTGGACCTAGCGCTGACAAAGCAACACTCGGCCTCCCCCAAGTGGGACACAGACTCCACCACCACCCCAGAGCAACAGCCCACCAAATTGCAGCCGATGCTGCTGAGACCCCCATGGCGCAAGCCCAGCCCAGCCCAGAAACAGTGGCTGTGGGCACCGGGTAATGGTATCACATAGCAATGCCCGGCTTCCTCTCCCTAGTGACAGCCATCCTATATATTAAAAGCGTAATATGCAAATTGACCAAATGGCTGAAGAGCAGAAAGACCATCTGGATGACCATGGTATGACACCCACTGGAACCAGGCCAGCCAAGGCAGATGTGATGCAATTGGTCGTGGGCCTGGCCATCGCCCCATAATCACCCTGCAGAGGGAGGCCCAGGCCACCGACTGCGGGCTGCGGCAGGTGGGTGGGCCTTCCTCTGTGAGGGAAGCCCAGGTTCTGGGTACCAGAGGGAAGCCTGTGCTGGCAGCCTAGGGAAGGAAGGCCTACTCTTGCATGAATTCCATGCATTGGACCCCTAGTAGGAACATAATATCATTAAACTATGTAATAGTCCCAGTGTATATTGAGCTACCTTGTTTTAGTCTAATTAATTTTGTTCATAACATAGGTATGATATGGTTTACAATAGGAAAATATTCAAAACAACCAAAATGCTTATCAACTTGGGAAGAATAAATTAAATTATAGTACATCCCTTTTTCTTACAGCCAGAAAAGAAGAATGAGAATGCTTTTTAGCAATATGGAAAGACCTCCCAAATATACTGTTAAGTGATAACAGCAAGGTGCAGGACAGTGTGAATGATATGCTAATAGTGTGACATTTGCTTGAAGAAGCTGGAAGATTCCCAAGAAACTAATTACCATTAGTGCGGTAGTGGTAATTACCTGGGAGTGATAAACTTGCCTAATGTGGGGGGGAGTGGGGGAGAGTTAGATAGAGAGGGGGGAGGCAGGAAGAGAGATTATTTATTTTAGAGATTTGAATGATGTAAATGTATCCTACTCAAAAGGCTATAAAGAAAGATAGACATACCCTGGCTGGGTGGGTAGCTCTGTTGGTTAGGGTGCTGTCCTGTTACACCAAGGGACAACACTCTAACCAAAAAGTACTAATTCGATCCCTGGTCAGGGCACATACAAGAATCAACCAGTGAATGCATAAATAAGTGGAACAATAAATCAATGTTTCTCTCTTCATCTTTCTAAATTCAATAGATTTTTTTATTTTTATTTATTTATTTATTTTTTTCAATAGATTTTTTTAATTGAAAGAAAAAGAAAGGCAGATATGAAGACGTAGTATTTACTCATACCGTTGCTACTGTTAAATTGATTTCAGTGTATCAGATCCTTTGCTGTGTTGGGACATTCTGAAGATAACCAGTTATACTAGATATCTAAGGGATAAGCTCTTACAGTTGTCCAAAGAATGGAATTCTCTTGACCAGCTTTTAACTTTTATTGGTTACCACTAGAAATGTTTCAAATATACACTAAAAAGATAGCATAATGAACTCCTTTGTACTTATCATAGGGTTTCAGTAATTATGAAGCTATAGGCCAGTCTTGTTTCATTGGTTCTCCCTCCTCCTCACTCTCCTCCTTCACCCCTGACCTTGATTCGTTTGAAAAAAAAAAGGCCTTTCTGATAGTATTATATAAAATTATTATCCTGATCTGAATCCCACCATGGCCGCAGACATCCAGAGAAAATGGATGCTTAAGGTGGAAAAAAAAAATCTTTAACCAACTTTGACCCATCTCATCAGGTGTACTTCACTCGAAAATTTTAAACTGTACTAAAATATATATAACATAAAATTTACCTTCTTAACCATTTTTAAGAGTGCAGTTCAGCAGTATTCAGTGCAGTTGTATTGTTGTACAAACTAATCTTGAGAACGTTTTCACCTTTTAAAACTGAAACTCTGTACTCATTAAAGAATGACTCCCCATTCTCCCTGGCAGCTACCATTCTACTTTCTGTCTCTATGAATCTGACTACTCTGGGTCTCTCATGTAAGTGGAGTCATACAGTGTTTGTCCTTTTGTGACTGGCTTATTTCACTTAGCATAATGTCCTCAGGGTTCACCGTGTTACAGCATGCGTCAGAATTTCCTTCCTTGTAAAGGCTGAATAATATTCCATTGTAAGGATAGACTACATTTTATTTATGCATTCATCTGTCTATGGACTCTGACATTGACATTTACTTCTTGCCCCCTTTTAGAACATAAGGTTTTGTGGCTCATAATCATTTCATGCCACAGAACATCAGAATGCAGCAGTGTACCCTGATCCTCCAGTTAAGAGAACCATTCTGAGCAGTTTGAGAATTTTCATGCCAAATACTTTGACTTGAAAAAACCAGCAAGCCCTCCTTTCTGTTCTTGTGACGAAGAGAGCACCTTTTTCTCTCAAGGCTCTTATACTGAATTTTGTCTCTCACTAGATTAGATTATGAATTTAGAGACAGTGGGGCAGGAGTGGGGAGGTATCTTCCTTTGCCCAGTACCTGACACTGTGCTTGGTGTGGCTGATTGCTCAGGAAATATTTGTTATAGGACGGATCTTACTTTGGACAAGGCACATTACCATATTTATGTAATTAAGCAGTTGAACCAGGTGAATTTTAAGGCTCCTTTTGGTTTTGACATTGTTTGGGTCCATTATTAAATCTGACAATAAAAACTTCAGAATCTGGAAGACTGGAAAGTGGGTGGTGGGGGAGAGAGGTTTTTGCTTAGATATGTTTTCAGAGCTTCTCACATTGTATTCCAGAGTTGGTCACCCACAAATAGAACCATCCCAGGATACTGATATTTCTTAAAATAACATTTTGTGGGTTTTCAAAATTCTCACATGAGGATATTTTTTCCATTGATTTTTAGAGAGAGTGGAAGGGAGGGAAGGAGGAAGGGAGGGAGAAGAAGAGAGAGACGGAGGGAGAGGAGAGAGAGAGAGAGAGAGAGAGAGAGAGAGAGAGAGAGAGAGAGAGACAGAGAGAGAGAGAGAAATATCTATCTGAGAGACACATCAATTGATTGCCTAATGCATGGGCCCCAACTGGGGCCAAGGATCGAACCTACAACCCAGGTACATGCCCTTGACCAGGAATTGAACCCACGACTCTTCAGTGTGCAGGTCCATGCTCTGACCACTAAGCAACATTGGCCATGGCTCTTAAAACAACGTTTTGAATTTGAGGTTTTCTCTGTGCGCTGGTAACATTCTTTGATTAATGAAAAGCCCTAGCCAGTTTTGTTCAGTGGATAGAGCATTTGCCTATGGACAGAAGGGTCTCGGGTTCGATTCTGGTCAAGGGCATGCACCTAGGTTGATGTTTCTCTCTGTGTCTCTCCATTTCCCTTCCACTCTCTCTGAAAATCAATGGAGAAAATATCCTTGGGTGAGGACTAACAACAACAAAAGCCACCAGCTAAAAAGTTTTTTGAAGTTTAGCTTCATTTGGGTTTTCTAGAAACATGGATAGGAAATAAACCTCCTCTTGACATCATCATCTTTACAAAGAATCTCCTAGGAATTCTTAGTGATAATCTTACCATGAGAAGTCAAGAGAATAATAAGCATGTAAGGAAAATGAAGATTCCAGAATTAGAGTTCAAAAAACTGGTAAGACAGTATGGTGGGAGATATGATTTGAATATTGAATCTTTTGGATTTTCTGAACTTTGTGCTGGTTTCTGGATTTGTGTTTTAAGCCTGGTTTCCAAAAGTCTCTTGTTAGCAACCAGATGGTCGTCAAATAATTGATATATGTTCATTTTAAGCACATTTGGGGAACAGTGGCCTGGATTTTCCAGTAGAAAGATTTAGTAATTCTGTTGCTCTTTGAATGCCAACAAGGTTTTGTGTGTGTGTGTGTGTGTGTGTGTGTGTGTGTGTGTGTGTGGTGTTTTATCATATTCTCTAATGTCTTGGAAGTAACCTCTGGAAAATTGCAACCAATGATTCGATTGCATGATGTACTTGGAATAGAAACTTAAGGATATGAATACAGTTTACTTCAGTTACAAATGTCCAGTCTTAGAAGTGGTTACATTTGTAAACTTAGATGAGAATTTTTTTAGTGTTTAAAGGGTTTCTCCCTCTCATTTGTTTCCTGAGACTTGAGTTGATGAATACAAATAGACATTGCAAATATACTCATCTCATTTTATTCCCTATTTTCAGAGAGTTGTTCAAAACTTTAGGGTCTGCTATCCTAATGTCTTACTTGAATGCTTTTCAAAGAAAAAAAGATCTTATTTAAAAAGTTGGGTTTCACTAAGGAAAAGGGTTGTGAGTTGCCTCCATGGTCCATTTTTTTGAACTGGGGAAATGCATCAGTGATCATTGGAAGGTGCTGGTAACCAGCATGCCATTTGGCTGAGGACATCTAGAAAGGGAGTAGAGATCTGTCTGAAAGAACCTATAGTTTTTATAACTATACTGTGACCCCTCTGATTGGTGACAAGATAATGGCAAAAAGCAGCTGTGCTATGGAGAGGTGTCCTTTTAGTTGCCCTTTTAATTAATCACTATTCCTCAGAATATCACTGGCTCCAGAAAGATTCCATTTTTAAAAATTATTATTTTGTTTTTATTGTTGACATTATTACAAATGTCCCCCATTTTCGCCCCTTTGCTCCCCTCAACCCAGGCTCCGCCCTCTCCTCTCTTAGGCCCTAATCACACTCTTGTCTTTGTCCATGGGCTGTGCATATATAATCTTTGGCTATTCTCTTCACTTTCTTTGATCTCACCAACCCCTCCCACTTCCCCTTTGCCAGCTGTCAGTCTGCTGAGTGAAATAAGCCCAGTCAGAGAAAGACAAACACCACGTGATCTCACTTATATGTGGAATCTAATGAACAAAATAAACTGTTGGACAAAATAGAATCAGAGACATGGAAGCATGCAACCGAAAGACCCAGTTTTTAAAAACATGACATGGGCTCTCTGTTTGGGGTGTGTATGTGTGTGCCAGGCCTTCTTTTCCTCTCCTCCCTCTTGCCACCATGGTTGGCCCATCTCTGGCTGTTTTGGGTTGTGACCTGGGATCAGAGCGGAACTCACTGCCAGGCCTGCAGGGGTAGGGCTCCAGGTGTAGCCAGTCCCGGATGCCTCATTGGTGGGTAGGTTAGTTTCTTGTGGTTGCCACAACAAATTACCACAAAGTGGGTGGCTAAAAACAACAGAAATTTATTCTCTCACAGTTCTGGAGGCTAGAAGTCCAAAATGAAGGTATCGACAGGGCTACACTCCCTCTAATGGCTCCAAGGTCGAATCCTTTTCTTGCCTCTCTCAGCTTTTAGGGGCTCCTGGGCTTCCTTGGCTTGTGGCCACACCACTTCAATCTCTGCCTCCCTCCTCATATCACCTTATATCTATCTTCTCTGTGTATCTCTTATATGGACACTTGACATTGGACTTAAGGCCCCCTCAGATAACCCAGAATGATCTCTTTATCTCAGGATCCCAAACTTAATAATCTGCAAAAACCCTTTTTCCAAATGAGGTCACAGTCACAGGTTCTAGAATGGAGATGTAGATATATTTGTTTGAAAGTCACTGTTCAGCCCACTAGAGTGGGCGCACCAAGCCGGGATGGGGCCCCTGCAGGAACCACACTGTGAGCCTCAAGAAGAAAGCAGAGGGAAAGAAACCCACTTTAAAGGAGCTAGTGTTTTTATTTAATTACTTTATTATTATTATCATTATTATTATTTTGATTGTGGTAGATTATACATAACATAAAATTTACCACTTTAATTATTTTAAGTGTACAGTTCAGAGGCATTAAGTACATTCACAATGTTGTGCAACCATCACCACCATTTATTGTCAAAAATTTTTCATCTTCTCAAACTGAAACTCTGTATCCATTAAACACAAACACCCCCCACTTCCGTTCCCCCTCAAATTATTATTTTTACATTCTTTCAATTTTTATTTTATTTTTGGAAGTGTTGTGTGACCATTTTAAAAGTCTGCCTGGTCATTTAAAAAACACATTAAAAATAACTTTATTGTGGCATATTTTACATATCATACAATTTACTCATTTCAAGTATAGTTTAATGGTTTTTAGTAAATGTACACAGTTGTGCAACCATTACTATAAAATGATTTAGAACATTACAATCATCAGTAAGATTGTTCATGCCCATGTATAGTTATTCTCATCCCCCACCCCCACCCCCTTAACTCCACTGCCTGCTGTCTGTTTCTGTGCATCTGCTTTTTCTGAATGTTTCAAATAAAGTTCTATTTAAAACTTAAAAATACATTTCTGGTTAGAAAATATGAAGAAATAGAATCCCATCAGCTGGGAGCTTATTAGAAATACAAGCTCTCATGCCTCACCTAGACCAACTGAATCAGAATCTGCACTTGAACAAAATCTCCAGGAGATTCTTATGCATATTAGATTTACAGAAGCACTGATAGATTGCATCTACTGTATTGATTCTTTGTCCCCTTAATATATTAGGAGTGTTTTCGCCAAATCATTGTCTTCTGAGGACATTTTAAACCCCACTGTAAGAATATACTGTAACAATTTAACCAGTCCTCTTAGGGCAGACTTCAAGTTTCCCATCTTTTTTTGCCACTGAAAATAAAACTATGATGACCATCTTTGTATGTACATCTTTGGGTGTAATTTCATCCGCTGTGCCAGTAATTCCATTTCTAGGAACTTATCCTAAGGCATTATTAGAAAGTGCATATAAACGCCGATTGTGTAGTTGGTCATTTAATGTGTTGTTTTCCTGGAACGGGACATAAAAGCCAAGCAGATAATGGAAAACCCAAAACCCCACATGTGATCCAGGGCATCTCGCTAACTTTCACCTCCATCTTCTTGAACTTTAGCTTCAATGTTGAATGAGGTGAATGAATGAATGAGTGAATGAAAGAATGAATGAATGAATGAAAATGGTACCAAAAAATGAAGTACAGGTTGTTAATGAAGCAGTGAAGTAGGGCAAAAAGCTGGACCTATGTGTAATAGCTTTCTTGTCTGTTGTAATCCTCACTAACCTTCCCAGCCTCCCCCTTGTCAGCTATACCCTTGTAAGCAGCCCAATATGTTACTCCTGGAAGCCTCATAGGTGGGAAGTTATGGTCATGGCAGCAATGGTCTCATCCTCAGAACACACTGGGCTTCAGATTCAGTTTTCTCACTTGTTGCAAGGATCATGTCCTTGGGAAATATGTGAGCAGGTTAGGTCTTGCATACCTGCCTCTTATCTGTCCCTCCACAGCTCCATTAGCTTGAGGTGGAATTCAGTGTGTCTGAGAGTGGGAGCCTGAATCTTCCTCTTCCCTTTTCCATGCTGCCATGTTCTTTGAGCTTTCCACTGCTATATTTCCTGAAAACAACAACAACAACAACAACAACAACAACAACAACAAAACAGCGTATCAGCACCTGTGGGTAGGCCTGGTAAAACATAGACTGCTGACATTAGTTATCATAGCCAAAATATGGTAACAACTTAAGTGTCCATCGGTGGATGAACACACCCATGCATACACAAAATACTACTCAGTCATCAAAATGAATGACATTTTGCCATGTGTGACAACATGGATGGACCTTGATGACTAATGCTAAATTAAGTAAGGCAGAAAGAAAAAGACAAATACTATGTGATTTCACTCCTATGTGGCATATAAAAAAAGGACAAACAGAACAAAAACAAACATAGATGTCAAGAACAGATTGGTGGTTACTAGAGGGGAAGTGGGTTGGCAAATGGGAGAAAGGGGTGAAGGGGGTCAATTATATGGAGATTGATAGTAAATAAACCATTGCGGGTGATCACTCTGTGTTTATACAGTTATTGAATTATAATGTTGTATACCTGAAACATATATAAACATATATATGCCATAGAGTGCTGGGTCCCGCCTAAGTACTTCTGGTTTGGCAGGCCTGAGGCAGGACTGGAGAATCTGCATTTCTATCAAGGTTCCTAGATGATGCTGGTGGTTTGGAACCCTACTTCTACTGCCCTGGACCTCCCCTCTGCCCCTTCAATCACTTCCAAGTAGGTGAAGCAAGGCACAGGACTGATGTGTTTGAGGCCCTTGCATCCAGGGATGGTGTCCAGTCCTCTAACGCAGTGCTTTGCTGTGGTGTGTGTTTGCTTGCTCAGTGGTGACAGTTAATGAGTGAGGCTTTATATAGACCCTTCAGAGTATAAGGAACAAATTGCTTCAAGTAGTGGGACTGGGTTTATTGAGTCATTGGGGAAGTGAGGAGCCAGGAGATAAGAACAGAAGCCCCAGGTCTTTAGGACTTCCTAGAAACTTGATAAAGAGAGCCAACAGGCATGGAGCATCCAAGGGCCTTGGCTTGCTTTGCGCCTTATATTTCCACTAGAGACCCAGTGCACAAAATTCCTCAGCCCAGCCTGCACCCTCTCTCAGTCCAGGAGCCTTTGGGGGATGTCCAACTGCCGGCATAGGCCCACTCCCTGCCTAAGCTATCAGTTGGACATCTTTAGTGCTGCTGCAGTGGTGGGAGAAGCCACCGCTGCTGCACTCACCAGCCATGAGCCCAGCTTCTGGCTGAGTGATGCTCCCCTTGTGGGAGTGCACTGACCACCAGGGGCAGCTCCTTTGTTGAGCATCTGCCCCCTGGTGGTCAGTGTGCATCATAGTGACCAGTCATTCTGACATTTGTTTTATTTGCATGTTAGCCTTTTATTATATAGGATTATTATATAGGATTAGCATGTAGCAGAGCTGTACATCTTAACTTTTTAGCCCCAGCTCTTTCTGTTGACTCCCTCTCCTTTAGGATTTTCCCCTTGGCTCAGGCAGGGCAGCTTTTCCTGGAAGGACCCCAGTGGCAGCAGGCTTTTTATTCACACAGCCCTGGACCATTGGTGATGGGAGCTGCAGTCGTTAGTGAAATGGGGAGCAGGCTGTGGGTCCCCAAATTGTGCTGTCACCTAGAGCCTCAAGGCTTACCTTTTCCATTTATACCCAAAGGCTTAAGGACAACTAGTGAGAGCAGGAGAGGGTCAAGGGAGTTGGAGGGAATCTTGATTCATCTTTGTCTTAAATGTTCAGTCATCTCTTAATGAGGCTTTCCAGTTTTGATGGGGGCTGTATGCTGTTTCCCTGCAGATTCAGGTGGCAGGTGGTTAGTGATTTGGTATCAATAAGAAGTCCATTAAAATATTCAGGATGGCTCTGACTGGTTTGGCTCAGTGGATAAAGCGTTGGCCTGCAGACTGAAAGGTCCCAGGCTTGATTCTGGTCAAGGGCATGTACCTTGGTTGCAGGCATATCCCCAGTGGGGGGTGTGCAGGAGGCGGCTGATCGATGTTTCTCGCTCATTGATGTTTCTACCTCTTTCTCTCTCTCCCTTCCTCTCTGTAAAAAATCAATAAAATGTATTAAAAAAAATATTCGGGATGGCAAGGGCTCCTGGGAAAACCAAGAGAGGAATTGGCTTAAAGAGCCAGGCCGTTGAGGTAGGTTTACACTTATCTCTAGTGTTTGTCAAGTCAGGGACATCACTCCTAGTGGATATCTCATCCTCACATCTAGTCCCACACTTGTGGGAGTTTGATTTAGACAGTTGCATCTGTGAGGCAGTATTTTGCTCCTCCTTCCATTCCTCCCCACAATCTTCTTTTAGGCTCTTCTAGGCCATTTGAGCAAGAATATACAGGCCCAGGTCACTTCTGTATCAGAATCTCTCCAACAGTGCAGGCTGCTTTGAGCTCCCCTATGGAAGAGCAGACTTAAGTATATGGTATTTTGAGAGTTGTGACTTTAGATCATTTTGAAGGAAGTGTCTTCTGGGGTTGTTATTTTCTGTAAACTGACAAAAGCAACTGAATCCTTTTTGGGGAAATGGATTCTTGGAACCCTCTGTCATTCTCTGGGCTAGTCACATTCGTGCTAAATATCAACCAAGCTCCCTGTGGACACTGTGGGATAAGGACACCATCTTATTTTTACCAGCGTGCAAAGGATAAATTAGGCTGCAGGGCTTGAGAATGAAATTATTAAATATCAATGGGAGATAATAAATGTGAAGTAGCTTGCAAATCTTTTGCTTTTATGGCTGTTTCAGTGAAAACACAGCTGCCAAGGTACTTTCCTAGCTGTAATTGAGAAGGTAATTTTCTTTACAGCCATTGAAGCCAGATCTTTAGTGTCTTTGAGTCATTAAGAAGCACAAATGGGATGAGTCTCTGAAAAAGATGAATAAACATGGGGCAGAGGTGCCTGTAATTCAGATAACAGCATGGAGGGCCCCAGGATTCCTAATAGACCCAAGGACTAATTTGTGGTGTGCTTTATTAATGGACTGGAGTTAACACTTGACTGATGCAGCTAATTCTTAGAGTTAATGTTTGCACTAAATTTTCCTGGTAATGAATGATTTAGAATAAGCAGGCATGTTGGTTTAAGATATAGTGCTAATATTTCATGAGGAACATTGAGCAAAGCATGATGTTTAAATCAATAGTGGAAAAGGTGAGATGAAACATTCTCAAAAAGGCTTATAAGCTAAATAAGAGGAGTTAATTAGCAGAAAATGAAGCCCACCCAATATTTTCATTGTTTCGAGGCCAAGTGAATATGAAAGAAAGGAAACCCTCCTTCAGTTATGTGATGCCATCGCTTTCCTGGCATATTGTAGAGCTTTTGATGCGGTGGTGTGGTGCTTTGCCTCAGCCAGGCTGACAGGAGTGAGGGAGTGTTGCTAGGCATTGATTTCAGTCCTTTTGTAAGTGTATTTGTGAAGACCTGTGGAGAGATTTACCTCAAGTCAGGGTTGACTGTTTCTGATAAAATCCCCTGATGTCAGGCCACAGATGGAATTTCCACAGACTGGTGGCAAATTCTTTGTGAAAATTCTGTGCAACGCTATTAGATGGAGAGGCTTTCAGGGAGGTGAAGGGAGTTAGCGCTGTTCAGCTGTTAATTTTACTTACCACCCCCATCCTCAGAGTCCCAGAGAGAGATGCTCAGATGGCCTCTTGGCAGGTCTGGCCATGTTTTGAGGCCTAGATTTGTAAAGTAAGATGGCTCCTGCAATTAGCACAAGTTTTCTAGTCGAAATATTTCTGGATTTCTCCATAACATGAGAATATAATTTTTAAAATGTAAAGGTGAAGATTCATTTACTTGTGTTTTAATAAATTCTCTCAGTTTATTGAGGAAAACCATATAATCTAGAATTTCCTCATGTTTAAAAGTTAACCAAGTTAGCTTCTCTGAAGATTACCAAAAGGATATATGCTCATATCAAATCATATGAGATTTGTGTTCACTTTGCTCAAATAGTTGTCTATAAAAGTTACAATATAAAAACCAGCCATAGCCAGTTTGGCTCAGTGGACAGAGCATTGTCCTGTGGACCAAAGGATCCTGGGTTCAATTCCGGTCAAGGTCACATGCCTTGGTTGCAGGCTCCTCCCTGGCCCGGGTCGGGCGTGTGCAAGAGGCAACCAATAGATGTGTTTCTCTCACATAGATATTTCTGTCTTTTCTTCTATCTTAAACAAAAATCAATGGAAAAATATCCTAGGTGAGGATTAACAAAAACTAAACAAAACAAAAACAAAAAACAAAACCAAAGCACATACTACAGAGTAGGAAATCAAGTGCTTTTATTTATAACCAGAAAAATAGGAAAAACATAAAATCAGGGCCAAACCCTCAGAAAAGACTACCAAAAAAAGACTCTTTAGTTAGGATTTTGGGGATTTTTTTTTGAGCCGTTGAGGACCATTTGATACTGGTGACAGTGAAGTCACTTACTTCCTGATGTCGCAGGCTTCTGCTTTATGAATGTTGATAAGCAACTGATAATTCAATTTTCTACAGAAGGGTAGCACTTGGTGACCATGTTCTCAGGACATGAGCCGTTCCCCAGAGCCACATGCGTTTCACACGGCAGTGCCATCAGCTGGGACCTGGGGAGGAAATGCCAGTCCAGATCACAGCGGTTCATTTAACTGTTCTGAAAATGACGATTCTCATAGATGTGTGCGTGAGTGTGTGTAAGACTGATGCAATTTGCATTTCAGTTCAGAGATGGGAGCTAACATCTGTGGAAACAGCAGGTAAAAGTCGACTAGTGAATTTGGATGACTCAGATATGCGTGTGAACCTGTGGCTTTGCAGTTATTGAAAATAGAAATACATTTTCTGCTCAATTTGACTAGTAATTGGAAATGAAGTAGAATTCCAAAGAGCGAGTTGTGATCTAGGACAAAGGAGCCTCTGGAATGAGCTAGAGGGGGGACGGGGAATGAAACACAACTGTTAAAGATACCTGCATGATGGATTGCCTCTAGAGCATGGCGGAATCTTTTCTTATGGGTTTCTCTGCTTTTTTGTGTGTCTGTCCATCTCTGTGTGATCTGCACAGGCATACCTCATTTTATTGTGCTTCACTTTACTGGAACTGTCATGTCTTTATTATTGAGGCAAGACTCTCTCCATTAGTATTAGAATTGTATCCCTGAAATCTACAATTTTATTAATGTCACCCCAATAAATTCAATTTATTAAAAAAAGTGTTGCCAGTGTCGCTCAGTGGTTGGAGTGTTGGCCCTCAAATGAGAGGGTGTCGAGTTCAATTCCTGTTCAAGGGCATGTACCTGGGTTGCGGGTTTAATCCTTAGCCCAGTTTGGGGCGTGTGCAGAAGGTAACCAATCCATGTGTCTCTCTCACATCAATTTTTCTCTCTCTCTCTTTCCCCTCCCTCCTTCCCTTCCTCCCTCCTTTCCACTCTCTATAAAAATCAGTGGGAAAATATACTCCAGTGAGAATTAAAAAAAAAAGAAATAAAATAAAATAAATGCATATCTCACTGTACTAAAATCACTTTTTTTCTAATTGCATTTAATTTTTTCTCCTTTATTGAGGTATAATTGAGAAATAAGGTTGTATGATGTCTAGAATGAAAAAAAAAAAGATTCTCCATGAGGAAAAAGATTATGACTCATTAAAGTTCAGATGATAGTATATTTTAGCAATAAAGTATTTTTAATTAAGATATGTTCATTGTTTTTTTAGACATATGCTATTGCACACTTAATATGCTATAGTATAGTATAAACATAACTTTCATATGCACTAGGAAACCAAAAAAGTTGTGACTCACTTCATTGCGAAATTCATTTTATTAGGGTGGCCTGGAAGCAGACCGCAAAATGTCCAAGGTTTGCCTGTGTTTCTCTCTGTGCATGTCTCTCTGTGTGTGCACATCTGTCTGTATGTCTGGGCGAGGGTTTCTCACTCTCCTGGAGTAAATGGGCTGCTCCAGGAACTCTTGTCAGGCAAAGTGGGCTAGGCTGCGTTAATGTCACATCTGGTTTCTGACCAGTGCAAAAATGATACAAGCAGACAAAAATAGGTATGCCGCAAAGCCCCACACAACGAACAGGTTTCCTCATGGTCATATGGCAGCTGTCATAAAGGTAGGGGCATATGAGGAAGAAGAGAGAGATGGAAGTTTTGGAGTTGTGTTTAACTTGAAGCTTGCATCCTTCACCCCACCCGTTCCCTGACAAAGCACCCACGCATCCTTCATTTTACATGGCTTTCATCCTTGCTCATCTCCATGGGATATTTCCAGAGATCTGAGTGCTTCCTTCGACTTTCTCTTGTGCAGAAACCATTCCTCCTGGGAATCATTATTACAGCTCCTGTTAATTTTCATGTTCAATGTTCAGCTTTGCAAAGGAGAGGAAATGAAGGAGTGTGGGTGGTGACTCAGGAAGCTGGGGAAAATATCTTTTATTATGTCTAGAATTTTCCCCTTGAATATTTAAAACCTGGCCCGAAGCTGAGCTGGCCTTAATTTGAGCTCACAGCTAGGAATGGGTGTCTCCTAGCATCACTTCTAGAGGCAGAAGGGACTCTCTTCTTGTCAGTAATAACTTTGAGTTTTTAAAAAGGACACCGTCATCAACAATAATTTAAATAAGTTTTCCCAGGCTATTCCCCCCGCCCCTGCCGCCTTTCTCGTCTACTTTAATCAGTGTTTCGAATCTGTTTAAATTTTTACCACCTACTTAGGCATTTTTGCTTAAATAATGTACATATTTAAAATTTATAACATGAAGAAAGGAACATGAGATGAAAATAATCTGTTACCCCCCCCCCCCCCCCCC